>CALNHX010002935.1:0-163478 GCA_940337035.1 Agriotes lineatus | reverse complement strand
ACTTATACATAAATTAAGTTGCCCCATAACCAATATAACAGTGCCCTTGTCAACACTCGCAAGCCGTCAAAGGGGGTAGCAGCCAACCCCAAAATATTCAAAAATTAATTATGAAAAAGCTGTACAAGGTGCCACGATTTAACTTATACATAAATTAAAGTTGCCCCATAACCCAATATAACAGTGCCCCTGTCAAACACTCGCAAGCGTAGAAGGGGGGTAGCAGCCAACCCCAAAATATTCAAAATTAATTATGAAAAAACTGTACATGGTTGCCACGTTTAAACTTATACATAAATTAAGTTGACCCATAACCAATATAACAGTGCCCCTGTCAACACTCGCAAGCCGTCAAAGGGGGGTAGCAGCCAACCCAAAATATTCAAAAATTAATTATGAAAAAACTGTACAAGGTTGCCACGATTTAACTTATACATAAATTAAGTTGCCCCATAACCAATATAACAGTGCCCCTGTTAAACACTCGCAAGCCGTAGAAGGGGGTAGCAGCCACCCCAAAATATTCAAAAATTAATTATGAAAAACTGTACATGGTGCCACGTTTAAACTTATACATAAATTAAGTTGACCCATAACCAATATAACAAGAGCCCCTGTCAAACACTCGCAAGCCGTCAAAGGGGTAGCAGCCAACCCCAAAATATCAAAAATTAATTATGAAAAAACTGTACAAGGTGCCACGATTTAACTTATACCATAAATTAAGTTGCCCCATAACCAATATAACATTGGCCCCCTGTCAAGCACCCGCAAGCCGTTTAAAGGGGGTAGCAGCCAACCCCAAAATATTCAAAAATTAATTATGAAAAAACTGTACAAGGTGCCACGATTTAACTTATACATAAATTAAGTTGCCCCATAACCAATATAACAGTGCCCCTGTCAAACACTCGCAAGCTGTAGAAGGGGGGTAGCAAGCCAACCCCAAAATATTCAAAAATTAATTATGAAAAAACTTGTTCATGGTGCCACGTTTAAACTTATACATTTAAATTAAGTTGACCCAATAAACCAATATAACAGTGCCCCTGTCAAACACTCGCAAGCCGTCAAAGGGGGTAGCAGCCAACCCCAAAATATTCAATAATTAATTATGAAAAAACTGTACATGGTGCCACGTTTAAACTTATAACATAAATTAAAGTTGACCCAATAACCAATATAAAAGTGCCCCTGTCAAACACCTGCAAGCCGTCAAAGGGGTAGCAGCAACCCAAAATCTTCAAAAATTTAATTATGAAAAAACTGTACAAGGTGCCACGATTTAACTTATACATAAATTAAGTTGCCCCATAACCAATATAACAGTGCCCTGTCAAACACTCGCAAGCGTAGAAGGGGGGTAGCAGCCCAACCCAAAATATTCAAAAATTAATATGAAAAAACTGTACATGGTGCCACGTTTAAACTTATACATAAATTAAGTTGACCCTAACAATATAACAAGTGCCCCTGTCAAACACTCGCAAGCGTCAAAGGGAGTAGCAGCAACCCCAAAATTATTCAAATATTAATTATGAAAAAAACTGTACAAGGTGCCACGATTTAACTATTCATAAATTAAGTTGCCCCATAACCAATATAACAGTGCCCCTGTCAAACACTCGCAAGCCGTAGAAGGGGGTAGCAGCCAACCCCAAAATATTCAAAAATTAATATGAAAAAACTGTACATGGTGGCACGTTAAACTTATACATAAATTAAGTTGACCCATAACCAATATAACAGTGCCCCTGTCAAACACTCGCAAGCCGTCAAAGGGGGTAGCAGCCACCCAAAATATTCAAAAATTAATTATGAAAAAACTGTACAAGGTGCCACGATTTAACTTATACATAAATTAAGTTGTTCTAATAACCAATATAACAGTGCCCCTGTCAAACACTCGCAAGCCGTAGAAGGGGGTAGCAGCCAACCCCAAAATATTCCAAAATTAATTATGAAAAAACTGTACATGGTGCCACGTTTATACTTATACATAAATTAAGTTGACCCATAACCAATATAACAGTGCCCCTGTCAAACACTCGCAAGCCGTCAAAGGGGGGTAGCAGCCAACCCAAAATATTCAAAAATTAATTATGAAAACACTGTACATGGTGCCACGTTTAAACTTATACATAAATTAAGTTGGCCCATAACCAATATAACAGTGCCCCTTTCAACACTCGCAAGCCGTCAAAGGGGGTAGCAGCCAACCCCAAAATATTCAAAAATTAATTATGAAAAAACTGTACATGGTGGCACGTTTAAACTTATACATAAATTAAGTTGCCCATACCAATATAACAGTGCCCCTGTCAAACACTCGCAAGCCGTCAAAGGGGGGTAGCAGCCAACCCCCCAAAATATTCAAAAATTAATTATGAAAAAACTGTACAAGGTGCCACGGTTTAACTTATACATAAATTAAGTTGCCTTATAACCAATATAACAGTGCCCCGGTCAAACACTCGCAAGCCGTAGAAGGGGGTAGCAGCAACCCCAAAATATTCAAAAATTAATTATGAAAAAACTGTACATGGTGCCACGTTTAAACTTATACATAAATAAGTTGACTCATAACCAATATAACAGTGCCCCTGTCAAACACTCGCAAGCGTCAAAAGGGGTAGCAGCCAACCCAAAATATTCAAAAATTAATTATGAAACAACTGTACAAGGTGCCACGATTTACTTATACATAAATTAATTTTCCCCATAACCAATATAACAGTGCCCCTGTCAAACACTCGCAAGCAGTCAAAGGGGTAGCAGCCAACCCCAAAATATTCAAAAATTAATTATGAAAAAACTGTACAAGGTGCCACGATTTAACTTATACATCAATTAAGTTGCCCCATAACCAATAAACAGTGCCCCTGTCAAACACTCGCAAGCCGTCGAAGGGGGTAGCAGCAACCCCAAAATATTCAAAAATTAATTATGAAAAAACTGTACAAGGTGCCACGATTTAACTTATACATAAATTAAGTTGCCCCCATAACCAATATAACAGTGCCCCTGTCAAACACTCGCAAGCCGTCAAAGGGGGTAGCAGCCAACCCCAAAATATTCAAAAATTAATTATGAAAAAACTGTACAAGGTGCCACGATTTAACTTATACATAAATTAAGTTGCCCCATAACCAATATACAGTGCCCCTGTCAAACACTCGCAAGCCGTAGAAGGGGGTAGCAGCCAACCCCAAAATATTCAAAAATTAATTATGAAAAAACTGTACTTGGTGGCACGTTTTAACTTATACATAAATTAAGTTGACCCATAACCAATATACAGTGCCCCTGTCAAACACTCGCAAGCCGTCAAAGGGGGTAGCAGCCAACCCCAAAATATTCAAAAATTAATTATGAAACAACTGTACAAGGTGCCACGATTTAACTTATACATAAATTAAGTTTCCCCATAACCAATATAACAGTGCCCCTGTCAAACACTCGCAAGCAGTCTAAGGGGGTAGCAGCCAACCCCAAAATATTCAAAAATTAATTATGAAACAACTGTACAAGGTGCCACGATTTAACTTATACATCAATTAAGTTGCCCCTTATCCAATATAACAGTGCCCCTGTCAAACACTCGCAAGCCGTCAAAGGGGTAGCAGCCAACCCCAAAATATTCAAAAATTAATTATGAAAAAACTGTACAAGGTGCCACGATTTAACTTATACATAAATTAAGTTGTTCTAGAAACCAATATAACAGTGCCCCTGTCAAACACTCGCAAGCCGTAGAAGGGGTAGCAGCCAACCCCAAAATATTCAAAAATTAATTATGAAAAAACTGTACATGGTGGCACGTTTAAACTTTATACATAAATTAAGTTGACCCATAACCAATATAACAGTGCCCCTGTCAAACACTCGCAAGCCGTCAAAGGGGGTAGCAGCCAACCCCAAAATATTCAAAAATAATTATGAAAACACTGTACATGGTGCCACGTTTAAACTTATACATAAATTAAGTTGACCCATAACCAATATAACAGTGCCCCTGTCAAACACTCGCAAGCCGTCAAAGGGGGTAGCAGCCAACCCCAAAATATTCAAAAATTAATTATGAAAAAACTGTACAAGTGCCACGATTTAACTTATACATAAATTAAGTTGCCCATAACCAATATAACAGTGCCCCTGACAAACACTCGCAAGCCGTAGAAGGGGTAGCAGCCAACCCAAAAATATTCAAAAATTAATTATGAAAAAACTGTACATGGTGGCACGTTTAAACTTATACATAAATTAAGTTGACCCATAACCAATATAACAGTGCCCCTGTCAAACACTCGCAAGCCGTCAAAGGGGGTAGCAGCCAACCCCAAAATATTCAAAATTAATTATGAAAAACTGTACAAGGTGCCACGGTTTAACTTATACATAAATTAAGTTGCCTTATAACCAATATAACAGTGCCCCGGTCAAACACTCGCAAGCCGTAGAAGGGGGTAGCAGCCAACCCCAAAATATTCAAAAATTAATTATGAAAAACTGTACATGGTGCCACGTTTAAACTTATACATAAATTAAGTTGACTCATAACCAATATAACAGTGCCCTGTCAAACCACTCGCAAGCCGTCAAAGGGGGTAGCAGCCAACCCCAAGATATTCAAAAATTAATTATGAAACAACTGTACAAGGTGCCACGATTTAACTTATACATAAATTAATTTTCCCATAACCAATATAACAGTGCCCCTGTCAAACACTCGCAAGCAGTCAAAGGGGGTAGCAGCCAACCCCAAATATTCAAAAATTAATTATGAAAAACTGTACAAGGTGCCACGATTTAACTTATACATCAATTAAGTTGCCCCATAACCAATATAACAGTGCCCCTGTCAAACACTCGCAAGCGTCGAAGGGGGTAGCAGCCAACCCCAAAATATTCAAAAATTAATTATGAAAAAAACTGTACAAGGTGCCACGATTTAACTTATACATAAATTAAGTTGCCCCATAACCAATATAACAGTGCCCCTGTCAAACACTCGCAAGCCGTCAAAGGGGGTAGCAGCCAACCCAAAATTATTCAAAAATTAATTATGAAAAAACTGTACAAGGTGCCACGATTTAACTTATACATAAATTAAGTTGCCCCATAACCAATATAACAGTGCCCCTGTCAAACACTCGCAAGCCGTAGAAGGGGGGTAGCAGCCAACCCCAAAATATCAAAAATTAATTATGAAAAAACTGTACATGGTGCCACGTTTAAACTTTATACATAAATTACGTTGACCCATAACCAATATAACAGTGCCCCTGTCAAACACTCGCAAGCCGTCAAAGGGGGTAGCAGCCAACCCCAAAATATTCAAAAATTAATTATGAAAAAACTGTACAAGGTGCCACGATTTAACTTATACATAATTAAGTTGCCCCATACCCATATAACAGTGCCCCTGCCAAACACTCGCAAGCCGTAGAAGGGGGGAGCAGCCAACCCCCAAAATATTCAAAAATTAATTATGAAAAAACTGTACATGGTGCCACGTTTATACTTATTCATAAATTAAGTTGACCCATAACCAATATAACAGTGCCCCTGTCAAACACTCGCAAGCCGTCAAAGGGGGTAGCAGCCAACCCCAAAATATTCAAAAATTAATTATGAAACACTGTACATGGTGCCACGTTTAAACTTATACATTAATTAAGTTGACCCATAACCAATATAACAGTGGCCCCTGTCAACACTCGCAAGCCGTCAAAGGGGGTAGCAGCCAACCCCAAAATATTCAAAAATTAATTATGAAAAAACTGTACATGGTGGCACGTTTAAACTTATACATAAATTAAGTTGACCCATAACCAATATAACAGTGCCCCTGTCAAACACTCGCAAGCCGTAGAAGGGGGTAGCAGCCAACCCCAAAATATTCAAAATTAATTATGAAAAAACTGTACATGGTGCCACGTTTAAACTTATACATAAATTAAGTTGACCCATAACCAATATAACAGTGCCCCTGTTAAACACTCGCAGCCGTCAAAGGGGGTAGCAGCCAACCCCAAAATATTCAAAAATTAATTATGAAAAAACTGTACATGGTGCCACGGTTTAACTTATACATAAATTAAGTTGCCTTATAACCCAATATACAGTGCCCCGGTCAAACACTCGCAAGCCGTAGAAGGGGGTAGCAGCCAACCCCAAAATATTCAAAAATTAATTATGAAAAAACTGTACATGGTGCCACGTTTTAAACTTATACATAAATTAAGTTGACTCATAACCAATATAACAGTGCCCCTGTCAAACACTCGCAAGCCGTCAAAGGGGGTAGCAGCCAACCCCAAAATATTCAAAAATTAATTATGAAACAACTGTACAAGGTGCCACGATTTAACTTATACATAATTAATTTTCCCCATAACCAATATAACAGTGCCCATGTCAAACACTCGCAAGCAGTCAAAGGGGGTAGCAGCCAACCCCAAAATATTCAAAAATTAATTATGAAAAAACTGTACAAGGTGCCACGACTTAACTTATACATCAATTAAGTTGCCCATAACCAATATAACAGTGCCCTGTCAAACACTCGCAAGCCGTCGAAGGGGGTAGCAGCCAACCCCAAAATATTCAAAAATTAATTATGAAAAAACTGTACAGGTGCCACGATTTAACTTATACATAAATTAAGTTGCCCCATAACCAATATAACAGTGCCCCTGTCAAACACTCGCAAGCCGTCTAAGGGGGGTAGCAGCCAACCCCAAAATATTCAAAAATTAATTATGAAAAAACTGTACAAGGTGCCACGATTTAACTTATACATAAATTAAGTTGCCCCATAACCAATATAACAGTGGCCCTGTCAACACTCGCAAGCCGTAGAAGGGGGTAGCAGCCAACCCCAAAATATTCAAAAATTAATTATGAAAAAAACTGTACATGGTGCCACGTTTAAACTTAACATAAATTAAGTTGACCCCTAACCAATATAACAAGTGCCCCTGTCAAACACTCGCAAGCCGTCAAAGGGAGTAGCAGCCAACCCCAAAATATTCAAAATTAATTATGAAAAACTGTACAAGGTGCCACGATTTAACTTATACATAAATTAAGTTGCCCCATAACCAATATAACAGTGCCCCTGTCAAACACTCGCAAGCCGTAGAAGGGGGTAGCAGCCAACCCCAAAATATTCAAAAATTAATTATGAAAAAACTGTACATGGTGCCACGGTTTAACTTATACATAAATTAAGTTGCCTTATAACCAATATAACAGTGCCCCGGTCAAACACTCGCAAGCCGTAGAAGGGGGGTAGCAGCCAACCCCAAAATATTCAAAAATTAATTATGAAAAAACTGTACATGGTGCCACGTTTAAACTTATACATAAATTAAGTTGACTCATAACCAATATAACAGTGCCCCTGTCAAACACTCGCAAGCCGTCAAAGGGGGTAGCAGCCAACCCCAAAATATTCAAAAATTAATTATGAAACAACTGTACAAGGTGCCACGATTTAACTTATACATAAATTAATTTTCCCCATAACCAATATAACAGTGCCCCTGTCAAACACTCGCAAGCAGTCAAAGGGGGTAGCAGCCAACCCAAAATATTCAAAAATTAATTATGAAAAAACTGTACAAGGTGCCACGATTTAACTTATACATCAATTAAGTTGCCCCATAACAATATAACAGTGCCCCTGTCAAACACTCGCAAGCCGTCGAAGGGGGTAGCAGCCAACCCCAAAATATTCAAAAATTAATTATGAAAAAACTGTACAAGGTGCCACGATTTAACTTATACATAAATTAAGTTGCCCCATAACCAATATAACAGTGCCCCTGTCAAACACTCGCAAGCCGTCAAAGGGGTAGCAGCCAACCCCAAAATATTCAAAAATTAATTATGAAAAAACTGTACAAGGTGCCACGATTTAACTTATACATAAATTAAGTTGCCCCATAACCAATATAACAGTGCCCCTGTCAAACACTCGCAAGCCGTAGAAGGGGGGTAGCAGCCAACCCCAAAATATTCAAAAATTAATTATGAAAAAACTGTACATGGTGCACGTTTAAACTTATACATAAATTAAGTTGACCCCTAACCAATATAACAAGTGCCCCTGTCAAACACTCGCAAGCCGTCAAAGGGAGTAGCAGCCAACCCCAAAATATTCAAAAATTAATTATGAAAAAACTGTACAAGGTGCCACGATTTAACTTATACATAAATTAAGTTGCCCATAACCAATATAACAGTGCCCCTGTCAAACACTCGCAAGCCGTAGAAGGGGGTAGCAGCCAACCCAAAATATTCAAAAATTAATTATGAAAAAACTGTACATGGTGCCACGGTTTAACTTATACATAAATTAAGTTGCCTTATAACCAATATAACAGTGCCCCGGTCAAACACTCGCAGCCGTAGAAGGGGGTAGCAGCCAACCCCAAAATATTCAAAAATTAATTATGAAAAAACTGTACATGGTGCCACGTTTAAACTTATACATAAATTAAGTTGACTCATAACCAATATAACAGTGCCCCTGTCAAACACTCGCAAGCCGTCAAAGGGGGGTAGCAGCCAACCCCAAAATATTCAAAAATTAATTATGAAACAACTGTACAAGGTGCCACGATTTAACTTATACATAAATTAATTTTCCCCATAACCAATATAACAGTGCCCCTGTCAAACACTCGCAAGCAGTCAAAGGGGGTAGCAGCCAACCCCAAAATATTCAAAAATTAATTATGAAAAAACTGTACAAGGTGCCACGATTTAACTTATACATCAATTAAGTTGCCCCATAACCAATATAACAGTGCCCCTGTCAAACACTCGCAAGCCGTCGAAGGGGGTAGCAGCCAACCCCAAAATATTCAAAAATTAATTATGAAAAAACTGTACAAGGTGCCACGATTTAACTTATACATAAATTAAGTTGCCCCATAACCAATATAACAGTGCCCCTGTCAAACACTCGCAAGCCGTCAAAGGGGGTAGCAGCCAACCCCAAAATATTCAAAAATTAATTATGAAAAAACTGTACAAGGTGCCACGATTTAACTTATACATAAATTAAGTTGCCCCATAACCAATATAACAGTGCCCCTGTCAAACACTCGCAAGCCGTAGAAGGGGGTAGCAGCCAACCCCAAAATATTCAAAAATTAATTATGAAAAAACTGTACATGGTGCCACGTTTAAACTTATACATAAATTAAGTTGACCCCTAACCAATATAACAAGTGCCCCTGTCAAACACTCGCAAGCCGTCAAAGGGAGTAGCAGCCAACCCCAAAATATTCAAAAATTAATTATGAAAAAACTGTACAAGGTGCCACGATTTAACTTATACATAAATTAAGTTGCCCCATAACCAATATAACAGTGCCCCTGTCAAACACTCGCAAGCCGTAGAAGGGGGTAGCAGCCAACCCCAAAATATTCAAAAATTAATTATGAAAAAACTGTACATGGTGGCACGTTTAAACTTATACATAAATTAAGTTGACCCATAACCAATATAACAGTGCCCCTGTCAAACACTCGCAAGCCGTCAAAGGGGGTAGCAGCCAACCCCAAAATATTCAAAAATTAATTATGAAAAAACTGTACAAGGTGCCACGATTTAACTTATACATAAATTAAGTTGTTCTATAACCAATATAACAGTGCCCCTGTCAAACACTCGCAAGCCGTAGAAGGGGGTAGCAGCCAACCCCAAAATATTCAAAAATTAATTATGAAAAAACTGTACATGGTGCCACGTTTATACTTATACATAAATTAAGTTGACCCATAACCAATATAACAGTGCCCCTGTCAAACACTCGCAAGCCGTCAAAGGGGGTAGCAGCCAACCCCAAAATATTCAAAAATTAATTATGAAAACACTGTACATGGTGCCACGTTTAAACTTATACATAAATTAAGTTGGCCCATAACCAATATAACAGTGCCCCTTTCAAACACTCGCAAGCCGTCAAAGGGGGTAGCAGCCAACCCCAAAATATTCAAAAATTAATTATGAAAAAACTGTACATGGTGGCACGTTTAAACTTATACATAAATTAAGTTGACCCATAACCAATATAACAGTGCCCCTGTCAAACACTCGCAAGCCGTCAAAGGGGGTAGCAGCCAACCCCAAAATATTCAAAAATTAATTATGAAAAAACTGTACAAGGTGCCACGGTTTAACTTATACATAAATTAAGTTGCCTTATAACCAATATAACAGTGCCCCGGTCAAACACTCGCAAGCCGTAGAAGGGGGTAGCAGCCAACCCCAAAATATTCAAAAATTAATTATGAAAAAACTGTACATGGTGCCACGTTTAAACTTATACATAAATTAAGTTGACTCATAACCAATATA
Source organism: Agriotes lineatus (assembly GCA_940337035.1). Taxonomy (NCBI): domain Eukaryota; kingdom Metazoa; phylum Arthropoda; class Insecta; order Coleoptera; family Elateridae; genus Agriotes; species Agriotes lineatus. The sequence continues at coordinate 153,100 of CALNHX010002935.1, read as the reverse complement.
ACAGTGCCCCTGTCAAACACTCGCAAGCCGTCAAAGGGGGTAGCAGCCAACCCCAAAATATTCAAAAATTAATTATGAAACAACTGTACAAGGTGCCACGATTTAACTTATACATAAATTAATTTTCCCCATAACCAATATAACAGTGCCCCTGTCAAACACTCGCAAGCAGTCAAAGGGGGTAGCAGCCAACCCCAAAATATTCAAAAATTAATTATGAAAAAACTGTACAAGGTGCCACGATTTAACTTATACATCAATTAAGTTGCCCCATAACCAATATAACAGTGCCCCTGTCAAACACTCGCAAGCCGTCGAAGGGGGTAGCAGCCAACCCCAAAATATTCAAAAATTAATTATGAAAAAACTGTACAAGGTGCCACGATTTAACTTATACATAAATTAAGTTGCCCCATAACCAATATAACAGTGCCCCTGTCAAACACTCGCAAGCCGTCAAAGGGGGTAGCAGCCAACCCCAAAATATTCAAAAATTAATTATGAAAAAACTGTACAAGGTGCCACGATTTAACTTATACATAAATTAAGTTGCCCCATAACCAATATAACAGTGCCCCTGTCAAACACTCGCAAGCCGTAGAAGGGGGTAGCAGCCAACCCCAAAATATTCAAAAATTAATTATGAAAAAACTGTACTTGGTGGCACGTTTAAACTTATACATAAATTAAGTTGACCCATAACCAATATAACAGTGCCCCTGTCAAACACTCGCAAGCCGTCAAAGGGGGTAGCAGCCAACCCCAAAATATTCAAAAATTAATTATGAAACAACTGTACAAGGTGCCACGATTTAACTTATACATAAATTAAGTTTCCCCATAACCAATATAACAGTGCCCCTGTCAAACACTCGCAAGCAGTCTAAGGGGGTAGCAGCCAACCCCAAAATATTCAAAAATTAATTATGAAACAACTGTACAAGGTGCCACGATTTAACTTATACATCAATTAAGTTGCCCCATATCCAATATAACAGTGCCCCTGTCAAACACTCGCAAGCCGTCAAAGGGGGTAGCAGCCAACCCCAAAATATTCAAAAATTAATTATGAAAAAACTGTACAAGGTGCCACGATTTAACTTATACATAAATTAAGTTGTTCTATAACCAATATAACAGTGCCCCTGTCAAACACTCGCAAGCCGTAGAAGGGGGTAGCAGCCAACCCCAAAATATTCAAAAATTAATTATGAAAAAACTGTACATGGTGGCACGTTTAAACTTATACATAAATTAAGTTGACCCATAACCAATATAACAGTGCCCCTGTCAAACACTCGCAAGCCGTCAAAGGGGGTAGCAGCCAACCCCAAAATATTCAAAAATTAATTATGAAAACACTGTACATGGTGCCACGTTTAAACTTATACATAAATTAAGTTGACCCATAACCAATATAACAGTGCCCCTGTCAAACACTCGCAAGCCGTCAAAGGGGGTAGCAGCCAACCCCAAAATATTCAAAAATTAATTATGAAAAAACTGTACAAGGTGCCACGATTTAACTTATACATAAATTAAGTTGCCCCATAACCAATATAACAGTGCCCCTGTCAAACACTCGCAAGCCGTAGAAGGGGGTAGCAGCCAACCCCAAAATATTCAAAAATTAATTATGAAAAAACTGTACATGGTGGCACGTTTAAACTTATACATAAATTAAGTTGACCCATAACCAATATAACAGTGCCCCTGTCAAACACTCGCAAGCCGTCAAAGGGGGTAGCAGCCAACCCCAAAATATTCAAAAATTAATTATGAAAAAACTGTACAAGGTGCCACGGTTTAACTTATACATAAATTAAGTTGCCTTATAACCAATATAACAGTGCCCCGGTCAAACACTCGCAAGCCGTAGAAGGGGGTAGCAGCCAACCCAAAATATTCAAAAATAATTATGAAAAAACTGTACATGGTGCCACGTTTAAACTTATACATAAATTAAGTTGACTCATAACCAATATAACAGTGCCCCTGTCAAACACTCGCAAGCCGTCAAAGGGGGTAGCAGCCAACCCCAAGATATTCAAAAATTAATTATGAAACAACTGTACAAGGTGCCACGATTTAACTTATACATAAATTAATTTTCCCATAACCAATATAACAGTGCCCCTGTCAAACACTCGCAAGCAGTCAAAGGGGGTAGCAGCCAACCCCAAAATATTCAAAAATTAATTATGAAAAACTGTACAAGGTGCCACGATTTAACTTATACATCAATTAAGTTGCCCCATAACCAATATAACAGTGCCCCTGTCAAACACTCGCAAGCCGTCGAAGGGGGTAGCAGCCACCCCAAAATATTCAAAAATTAATTATGAAAAAACTGTACAAGGTGCCACGATTTAACTTATACATAAATTAAGTTGCCCCATAACCAATATAACAGTGCCCCTGTCAAACACTCGCAAGCCGTCAAAGGGGGTAGCAGCCAACCCCAAAATATTCAAAAATTAATTATGAAAAAACTGTACAAGGTGCCACGATTTAACTTATACATAAATTAAGTTGCCCCATAACCAATATAACAGTGCCCCTGTCAAACACTCGCAAGCCGTAGAAGGGGGTAGCAGCCAACCCCAAAATATTCAAAAATTAATTATGAAAAAACTGTACATGGTGCCACGTTTAAACTTATACATAAATTAAGTTGACCCATAACCAATATAACAGTGCCCCTGTCAAACACTCGCAAGCCGTCAAAGGGGGTAGCAGCCAACCCCAAAATATTCAAAAATTAATTATGAAAAAACTGTACAAGGTGCCACGATTTAACTTATACATAAATTAAGTTGCCCCATAACCAATATAACAGTGCCCCTGCCAAACACTCGCAAGCCGTAGAAGGGGGTAGCAGCCAACCCCAAAATATTCAAAAATTAATTATGAAAAAACTGTACATGGTGCCACGTTTATACTTATTCATAAATTAAGTTGACCCATAACCAATATAACAGTGCCCCTGTCAAACACTCGCAAGCCGTCAAAGGGGGTAGCAGCCAACCCCAAAATATTCAAAAATTAATTATGAAAACACTGTACATGGTGCCACGTTTAAACTTATACATTAATTAAGTTGACCCATAACCAATATAACAGTGCCCCTGCCAAACACTCGCAAGCCGTAGAAGGGGGTAGCAGCCAACCCCAAAATATTCAAAAATTAATTATGAAAAAACTGTACATGGTGCCACGTTTATACTTATTCATAAATTAAGTTGACCCATAACCAATATAACAGTGCCCCTGTCAAACACTCGCAAGCCGTCAAAGGGGGTAGCAGCCAACCCCAAAATATTCAAAAATTAATTATGAAAACACTGTACATGGTGCCACGTTTAAACTTATACATTAATTAAGTTGACCCATAACCAATATAACAGTGCCCCTGTCAAACACTCGCAAGCCGTCAAAGGGGGTAGCAGCCAACCCCAAAATATTCAAAAATTAATTATGAAAAAACTGTACATGGTGGCACGTTTAAACTTATACATAAATTAAGTTGACCCATAACCAATATAACAGTGCCCCTGTCAAACACTCGCAAGCCGTAGAAGGGGGTAGCAGCCAACCCCAAAATATTCAAAAATTAATTATGAAAAAACTGTACATGGTGCGACGTTTAAACTTATACATAAATTAAGTTGACCCATAACCAATATAACAGTGCCCCTGTCAAACACTCGCAAGCCGTCAAAGGGGGTAGCAGCCAACCCCAAAATATTCAAAAATTAATTATGAAAAAACTGTACATGGTGCCACGGTTTAACTTATACATAAATTAAGTTGCCTTATAACCAATATAACAGTGCCCCGGTCAAACACTCGCAAGCCGTAGAAGGGGGTAGCAGCCAACCCCAAAATATTCAAAAATTAATTATGAAAAAACTGTACATGGTGCCACGTTTAAACTTATACATAAATTAAGTTGACTCATAACCAATATAACAGTGCCCCTGTCAAACACTCGCAAGCCGTCAAAGGGGGTAGCAGCCAACCCCAAAATATTCAAAAATTAATTATGAAACAACTGTACAAGGTGCCACGATTTAACTTATACATAAATTAATTTTCCCCATAACCAATATAACAGTGCCCCTGTCAAACACTCGCAAGCAGTCAAAGGGGGTAGCAGCCAACCCCAAAATATTCAAAAATTAATTATGAAAAAACTGTACAAGGTGCCACGATTTAACTTATACATCAATTAAGTTGCCCCATAACCAATATAACAGTGCCCCTGTCAAACACTCGCAAGCCGTCGAAGGGGGTAGCAGCCAACCCCAAAATATTCAAAAATTAATTATGAAAAAACTGTACAAGGTGCCACGATTTAACTTATACATAAATTAAGTTGCCCCATAACCAATATAACAGTGCCCCTGTCAAACACTCGCAAGCCGTCAAAGGGGGTAGCAGCCAACCCCAAAATATTCAAAAATTAATTATGAAAAAACTGTACAAGGTGCCACGATTTAACTTATACATAAATTAAGTTGCCCCATAACCAATATAACAGTGCCCCTGTCAAACACTCGCAAGCCGTAGAAGGGGGTAGCAGCCAACCCCAAAATATTCAAAAATTAATTATGAAAAAACTGTACATGGTGCCACGTTTAAACTTATACATAAATTAAGTTGACCCCTAACCAATATAACAAGTGCCCCTGTCAAACACTCGCAAGCCGTCAAAGGGAGTAGCAGCCAACCCCAAAATATTCAAAAATTAATTATGAAAAAACTGTACAAGGTGCCACGATTTAACTTATACATAAATTAAGTTGCCCCATAACCAATATAACAGTGCCCCTGTCAAACACTCGCAAGCCGTAGAAGGGGGTAGCAGCCAACCCCAAAATATTCAAAAATTAATTATGAAAAAACTGTACATGGTGCCACGGTTTAACTTATACATAAATTAAGTTGCCTTATAACCAATATAACAGTGCCCCGGTCAAACACTCGCAAGCCGTAGAAGGGGGTAGCAGCCAACCCCAAAATATTCAAAAATTAATTATGAAAAAACTGTACATGGTGCCACGTTTAAACTTATACATAAATTAAGTTGACTCATAACCAATATAACAGTGCCCCTGTCAAACACTCGCAAGCCGTCAAAGGGGGTAGCAGCCAACCCCAAAATATTCAAAAATTAATTATGAAACAACTGTACAAGGTGCCACGATTTAACTTATACATAAATTAATTTTCCCCATAACCAATATAACAGTGCCCCTGTCAAACACTCGCAAGCAGTCAAAGGGGGTAGCAGCCAACCCCAAAATATTCAAAAATTAATTATGAAAAAACTGTACAAGGTGCCACGATTTAACTTATACATCAATTAAGTTGCCCCATAACCAATATAACAGTGCCCCTGTCAAACACTCGCAAGCCGTCGAAGGGGGTAGCAGCCAACCCCAAAATATTCAAAAATTAATTATGAAAAAACTGTACAAGGTGCCACGATTTAACTTATACATAAATTAAGTTGCCCCATAACCAATATAACAGTGCCCCTGTCAAACACTCGCAAGCCGTCAAAGGGGGTAGCAGCCAACCCCAAAATATTCAAAAATTAATTATGAAAAAACTGTACAAGGTGCCACGATTTAACTTATACATAAATTAAGTTGCCCCATAACCAATATAACAGTGCCCCTGTCAAACACTCGCAAGCCGTAGAAGGGGGTAGCAGCCAACCCTAAAATATTCAAAAATTAATTATGAAAAAACTGTACATGGTGCCACGTTTAAACTTATACATAAATTAAGTTGACCCCTAACCAATATAACAAGTGCCCCTGTCAAACACTCGCAAGCCGTCAAAGGGAGTAGCAGCCAACCCCAAAATATTCAAAAATTAATTATGAAAAAACTGTACAAGGTGCCACGATTTAACTTATACATAAATTAAGTTGCCCCATAACCAATATAACAGTGCCCCTGTCAAACACTCGCAAGCCGTAGAAGGGGGTAGCAGCCAACCCCAAAATATTCAAAAATTAATTATGAAAAAACTGTACATGGTGGCACGTTTAAACTTATACATAAATTAAGTTGACCCATAACCAATATAACAGTGCCCCTGTCAAACACTCGCAAGCCGTCAAAGGGGGTAGCAGCCAACCCCAAAATATTCAAAAATTAATTATGAAAAAACTGTACAAGGTGCCACGATTTAACTTATACATAAATTAAGTTGTTCTATAACCAATATAACAGTGCCCCTGTCAAACACTCGCAAGCCGTAGAAGGGGGTAGCAGCCAACCCCAAAATATTCAAAAATTAATTATGAAAAAACTGTACATGGTGCCACGTTTATACTTATACATAAATTAAGTTGACCCATAACCAATATAACAGTGCCCCTGTCAAACACTCGCAAGCCGTCAAAGGGGGTAGCAGCCAACCCCAAAATATTCAAAAATTAATTATGAAAACACTGTACATGGTGCCACGTTTAAACTTATACATAAATTAAGTTGGCCCATAACCAATATAACAGTGCCCCTTTCAAACACTCGCAAGCCGTCAAAGGGGGTAGCAGCCAACCCCAAAATATTCAAAAATTAATTATGAAAAAACTGTACATGGTGGCACGTTTAAACTTATACATAAATTAAGTTGACCCATAACCAATATAACAGTGCCCCTGTCAAACACTCGCAAGCCGTCAAAGGGGGTAGCAGCCAACCCCAAAAATATTCAAAAATTAATTATGAAAAAACTGTACAAGGTGCCACGGTTTAACTTATACATAAATTAAGTTGCCTTATAACCAATATAACAGTGCCCCGGTCAAACACTCGCAAGCCGTAGAAGGGGGTAGCAGCCAACCCCAAAATATTCAAAAATTAATTATGAAAAAACTGTACATGGTGCCACGTTTAAACTTATACATAAATTAAGTTGACTCATAACCAATATAACAGTGCCCCTGTCAAACACTCGCAAGCCGTCAAAGGGGGTAGCAGCCAACCCCAAAATATTCAAAAATTAATTATGAAACAACTGTACAAGGTGCCACGATTTAACTTATACATAAATTAATTTTCCCCATAACCAATATAACAGTGCCCCTGTCAAACACTCGCAAGCAGTCAAAGGGGGTAGCAGCCAACCCCAAAATATTCAAAAATTAATTATGAAAAAACTGTACAAGGTGCCACGATTTAACTTATACATCAATTAAGTTGCCCCATAACCAATATAACAGTGCCCCTGTCAAACACTCGCAAGCCGTCGAAGGGGGTAGCAGCCAACCCCAAAATATTCAAAAATTAATTATGAAAAAACTGTACAAGGTGCCACGATTTAACTTATACATAAATTAAGTTGCCCCATAACCAATATAACAGTGCCCCTGTCAAACACTCGCAAGCCGTCAAAGGGGGTAGCAGCCAACCCCAAAATATTCAAAAATTAATTATGAAAAAACTGTACAAGGTGCCACGATTTAACTTATACATAAATTAAGTTGCCCCATAACCAATATAACAGTGCCCCTGTCAAACACTCGCAAGCCGTAGAAGGGGGTAGCAGCCAACCCCAAAATATTCAAAAATTAATTATGAAAAAACTGTACTTGGTGGCACGTTTAAACTTATACATAAATTAAGTTGACCCATAACCAATATAACAGTGCCCCTGTCAAACACTCGCAAGCCGTCAAAGGGGGTAGCAGCCAACCCCAAAATATTCAAAAATTAATTATGAAACAACTGTACAAGGTGCCACGATTTAACTTATACATAAATTAAGTTTCCCCATAACCAATATAACAGTGCCCCTGTCAAACACTCGCAAGCAGTCTAAGGGGGTAGCAGCCAACCCCAAAATATTCAAAAATTAATTATGAAACAACTGTACAAGGTGCCACGATTTAACTTATACATCAATTAAGTTGCCCCATATCCAATATAACAGTGCCCCTGTCAAACACTCGCAAGCCGTCAAAGGGGGTAGCAGCCAACCCCAAAATATTCAAAAATTAATTATGAAAAAACTGTACAAGGTGCCACGATTTAACTTATACATAAATTAAGTTGTTCTATAACCAATATAACAGTGCCCCTGTCAAACACTCGCAAGCCGTAGAAGGGGGGTAGCAGCCAACCCCAAAATATTCAAAAATTAATTATGAAAAAACTGTACATGGTGGCACGTTTAAACTTATACATAAATTAAGTTGACCCATAACCAATATAACAGTGCCCCTGTCAAACACTCGCAAGCCGTCAAAGGGGGTAGCAGCCAACCCCAAAATATTCAAAAATTAATTATGAAAACACTGTACATGGTGCCACGTTTAAACTTATACATAAATTAAGTTGACCCATAACCAATATAACAGTGCCCCTGTCAAACACTCGCAAGCCGTCAAAGGGGGTAGCAGCCAACCCCAAAATATTCAAAAATTAATTATGAAAAAACTGTACAAGGTGCCACGATTTAACTTATACATAAATTAAGTTGCCCCATAACCAATATAACAGTGCCCCTGTCAAACACTCGCAAGCCGTAGAAGGGGGTAGCAGCCAACCCCAAAATATTCAAAAATTAATTATGAAAAAACTGTACATGGTGGCACGTTTAAACTTATACATAAATTAAGTTGACCCATAACCAATATAACAGTGCCCCTGTCAAACACTCGCAAGCCGTCAAAGGGGGTAGCAGCCAACCCCAAAATATTCAAAAATTAATTATGAAAAAACTGTACAAGGTGCCACGGTTTAACTTATACATAAATTAAGTTGCCTTATAACCAATATAACAGTGCCCCGGTCAAACACTCGCAAGCGTAGAAGGGGGTAGCAGCCAACCCCAAAATATTCAAAAATTAATTATGAAAAAACTGTACATGGTGCCACGTTTAAACTTATACATAAATTAAGTTGACTCATAACCAATATAACAGTGCCCTGTCAAACACTCGCAAGCCGTCAAAGGGGGGTAGCAGCCAACCCCAAGATATTCAAAAATTAATTATGAAACAACTGTACAAGGTGCCACGATTTAACTTATACATAAATTAATTTTCCCCATAACCAATATAACAGTGCCCCTGTCAAACACTCGCAAGCAGTCAAAGGGGTAGCAGCCAACCCCCAAAATATTCAAAAATTAATTATGAAAAAACTGTACAAGGTGCCACGATTTAACTTATACATCATTAAGTTGCCCCATAACCAATATACAGTGCCCCTGTCAAACACTCGCAAGCCGTCGAAGGGGGTAGCAGCCAACCCCAAAATATTCAAAAATTAATTATGAAAAAACTGTACAAGGTGCCACGATTTAACTTATACATAAATTAAGTTGCCCCATAACCAATATAACAGTGCCCCTGTCAAACACTCGCAAGCCGTCAAAGGGGGTAGCAGCCAACCCCAAAATATCAAAAATTAATTATGAAAAAACTGTACAAGGTGCCACGATTTAACTTTATACATAAATTAAGTTGCCCCATAACCAATATAACAGTGCCCCTGTCAAACACTCGCAAGCCGTAGAAGGGGGTAGCAGCCAACCCCAAAATATTCAAAAATTAATTATGAAAAAACTGTACATGGTGCCACGTTTAAACTTATACATAAATTAAGTTGACCCATAACCAATATAACAGTGCCCCTGTCAAACACTCGCAAGCCGTCAAAGGGGGTAGCAGCCAACCCCAAAATATTCAAAAATTAATTATGAAAAAACTGTACAAGGTGCCACGATTTAACTTATACATAAATTAAGTTGCCCCATAACCAATATAACAGTGCCCCTGCCAAACACTCGCAAGCCGTAGAAGGGGGTAGCAGCCAACCCCAAAATATTCAAAAATTAATTATGAAAAAACTGTACATGGTGCCACGTTTATACTTATTCATAAATTAAGTTGACCCATAACCAATATAACAGTGCCCCTGTCAAACACTCGCAAGCCGTCAAAGGGGGTAGCAGCCAACCCCAAAATATTCAAAAATTAATTATGAAAACACTGTACATGGTGCCACGTTTAAACTTATACATTAATTAAGTTGACCCATAACCAATATAACAGTGCCCCTGTCAAACACTCGCAAGCCGTCAAAGGGGGTAGCAGCCAACCCCAAAATATTCAAAAATTAATTATGAAAAAACTGTAAATGGTGGCACGTTTAAACTTATACATAAATTAAGTTGACCCATAACCAATATAACAGTGCCCCTGTCAAACACTCGCAAGCCGTAGAAGGGGGTAGCAGCCAACCCCAAAATATTCAAAAATTAATTATGAAAAAACTGTACATGGTGCCACGTTTAAACTTATACATAAATTAAGTTGACCCATAACCAATATAACAGTGCCCCTGTCAAACACTCGCAAGCCGTCAAAGGGGGTAGCAGCCAACCCCAAAATATTCAAAAATTAATTATGAAAAAACTGTACATGGTGCCACGGTTTAACTTATACATAAATTAAGTTGCCTTATAACCAATATAACAGTGCCCCGGTCAAACACTCGCAAGCCGTAGAAGGGGGTAGCAGCCAACCCCAAAATATTCAAAAATTAATTATGAAAAAACTGTACATGGTGCCACGTTTAAACTTATACATAAATTAAGTTGACTCATAACCAATATAACAGTGCCCCTGTCAAACACTCGCAAGCCGTCAAAGGGGGTAGCAGCCAACCCCAAAATATTCAAAAATTAATTATGAAACAACTGTACAAGGTGCCACGATTTAACTTATACATAAATTAATTTTCCCCATAACCAATATAACAGTGCCCCTGTCAAACACTCGCAAGCAGTCAAAGGGGGTAGCAGCCAACCCCAAAATATTCAAAAATTAATTATGAAAAACCTGTACAAGGTGCCACGATTTAACTTATACATCAATTAAGTTGCCCCATAACCAATATAACAGTGCCCCTGTCAAACACTCGCAAGCCGTCGAAGGGGGTAGCAGCCAACCCCAAAATATTCAAAAATTAATTATGAAAAAACTGTACAAGGTGCCACGATTTAACTTATACATAAATTAAGTTGCCCCATAACCAATATAACAGTGCCCCTGTCAAACACTCGCAAGCCGTCAAAGGGGGTAGCAGCCAACCCCAAAATATTCAAAAATTAATTATGAAAAAACTGTACAAGGTGCCACGATTTAACTTATACATAAATTAAGTTGCCCCATAACCAATATAACAGTGCCCCTGTCAAACACTCGCAAGCCGTAGAAGGGGGTAGCAGCCAACCCCAAAATATTCAAAAATTAATTATGAAAAAACTGTACATGGTGCCACGTTTAAACTTATACATAAATTAAGTTGACCCATAACCAATATAACAGTGCCCCTGTCAAACACTCGCAAGCCGTCAAAGGGGGTAGCAGCCAACCCCAAAATATTCAAAAATTAATTATGAAAAAACTGTACAAGGTGCCACGATTTAACTTATACATAAATTAAGTTGCCCCATAACCAATATAACAGTGCCCCTGCCAAACACTCGCAAGCCGTAGAAGGGGGTAGCAGCCAACCCCAAAATATTCAAAAATTAATTATGAAAAAACTGTACATGGTGGCACGTTTAAACTTATACATAAATTAAGTTGACCCATAACCAATATAACAGTGCCCCTGTCAAACACTCGCAAGCCGTCAAAGGGGGTAGCAGCCAACCCCAAAATATTCAAAAATTAATTATGAAACAACTGTACAAGGTGCCACGATTTAACTTATACATAAATTAAGTTTCCCCATAACCAATATAACAGTGCCCCTGTCAAACACTCGCATGCAGTCAAAGGGGGTAGCAGCCAACCCCAAAGTATTCAAAAATTAATTATGAAAAAACTGTACAAGGTGCCACGATTTAACTTATACATCAATTAAGTTGCCCCATATCCAATATAACAGTGCCCCTGTCAAACACTCGCAAGCCGTCGAAGGGGGTAGCAGCCAACCACAAAATATTCAAAAATTAATTATGAAAAAACTGTACAAGGTGCCACGATTTAACTAATACATAAATTAAGTTGCCCCATAACCAATATAACAGTGCCCCTGTCAAACACTCGCAAGCAGTCAAAGGGGGTAGCAGCCAACCCCAAAATATTCAAAAATTAATTATGAAAAAACTGTACAAGGTGCCACGATTTAACTTATACATCAATTAAGTTGCCCCATATCCAATATAACAGTGCCCCTGTCAAACACTCGCAAGCCGTCGAAGGGGGTAGCAGCCAACCACAAAATATTCAAAAATTAATTATGAAAAAAATGTACAAGGTGCCACGATTTAACTTATACATAAATTAAGTTGCCCCATAACCAATATAACAGTGCCCCTGTCAAACACTCGCAAGCCGTCAAAGGGGGTAGCAGCCAACCCCAAAATATTCAAAAATTAATTATGAAAAAGCTGTACAAGGTGCCACGATTTAACTTATACATAAATTAAGTTGCCCCATAACCAATATAACAGTGCCCCTGTCAAACACTCGCAAGCCGTAGAAGGGGGTAGCAGCCAACCCCAAAATATTCAAAAATTAATTATGAAAAAACTGTACATGGTGCCACGTTTAAACTTATACATAAATTAAGTTGACCCATAACCAATATAACAGTGCCCCTGTCAAACACTCGCAAGCCGTCAAAGGGGGTAGCAGCCAACCCCAAAATATTCAAAAATTAATTATGAAAAAACTGTACAAGGTGCCACGATTTAACTTATACATAAATTAAGTTGCCCCATAACCAATATAACAGTGCCCCTGTCAAACACTCGCAAGCCGTCAAAGGGGGTAGCAGCCAACCCCAAAATATTCAAAAATTAATTATGAAAAAACTGTACAAGGTGCCACGATTTAACTTATACATCAATTAAGTTGCCCCATAACCAATATAACAGTGCCCCTGTCAAACACTCGCAAGCCGTCGAAGGGGGTAGCAGCCAACCCCAAAATATTCAAAAATTAATTATGAAAAAACTGTACAAGGTGCCACGATTTAACTTATACATAAATTAAGTTGCCCCATAACCAATATAACAGTGCCCCTGTCAAACACTCGCAAGCCGTCAAAGGGGGTAGCAGCCAACCCCAAAATATTCAAAAATTAATTATGAAAAAACTGTACAAGGTGCCACGATTTAACTTATACATAAATTAAGTTGCCCCATAACCAATATAACAGTGCCCCTGTCAAACACTCGCAAGCCGTAGAAGGGGGTAGCAGCCAACCCCAAAATATTCAAAAATTAATTATGAAAAAACTGTACATGGTGGCACGTTTAAACTTATACATAAATTAAGTTGACCCATAACCAATATAACAGTGCCCCTGTCAAACACTCGCAAGCCGTCAAAGGGGGTAGCAGCCAACCCCAAAATATTCAAAAATTAATTATGAAACAACTGTACAAGGTGCCACGATTTAACTTATACATAAATTAAGTTTCCCCATAACCAATATAACAGTGCCCCTGTCAAACACTCGCAAGCAGTCAAAGGGGGTAGCAGCCAACCCCAAAATATTCAAAAATTAATTATGAAACAACTGTACAAGGTGCCACGATTTAACTTATACATCAATTAAGTTGCCCCATATCCAATATAACAGTGCCCCTGTCAAACACTCGCAAGCCGTCAAAGGGGGTAGCAGCCAACCCCAAAATATTCAAAAATTAATTATGAAAAAACTGTACAAGGTGCCACGATTTAACTTATACATAAATTAAGTTGTTCTATAACCAATATAACAGTGCCCCTGTCAAACACTCGCAAGCCGTAGAAGGGGGTTGCAGCCAACCCCAAAATATTCAAAAATTAATTATGAAAAAACTGTACATGGTGCCACGTTTATACTTATACATAAATTAAGTTGACCCATAACCAATATAACAGTGCCCCTGTCAAACACTCGCAAGCCGTCAAAGGGGGTAGCAGCCAACCCCAAAATATTCAAAAATTAATTATGAAAACACTGTACATGGTGCCACGTTTAAACTTATACATAAATTAAGTTGACCCATAACCAATATAACAGTGCCCCTGTCAAACACTCGCAAGCCGTCAAAGGGGGTAGCAGCCAACCCCAAAATATTCAAAAATTAATTATGAAAAAACTGTACAAGGTGCCACGATTTAAATTATACATAAATTAAGTTGCCCCATAACCAATATAACAGTGCCCCTGTCAAACACTCGCAAGCCGTAGAAGGGGGTAGCAGCCAACCCCAAAATATTCAAAAATTAATTATGAAAAAACTGTACATGGTGGCACGTTTAAACTTATACATAAATTAAGTTGACCCATAACCAATATAACAGTGCCCCTGTCAAACACTCGCAAGCCGTCAAAGGGGGTAGCAGCCAACCCCAAAATATTCAAAAATTAATTATGAAAAAACTGTACAAGGTGCCACGGTTTAACTTATACATAAATTAAGTTGCCTTATAACCAATATAACAGTGCCCCCGTCAAACACTCGCAAGCCGTAGAAGGGGGTAGCAGCCAACCCCAAAATATTCAAAAATTAATTATGAAAAAACTGTACATGGTGCCACGTTTAAACTTATACATAAATTAAGTTGACTCATAACCAATATAACAGTGCCCCTGTCAAACACTCGCAAGCCGTCAAAGGGGGTAGCAGCCAACCCCAAAATATTCAAAAATTAATTATGAAACAACTGTACAAGGTGCCACGATTTAACTTATACATAAATTAATTTTCCCCATAACCAATATAACAGTGCCCCTGTCAAACACTCGCAAGCAGTCAAAGGGGGTAGCAGCCAACCCCAAAATATTCAAAAATTAATTATGAAAAAACTGTACAAGGTGCCACGATTTAACTTATACATCAATTAAGTTGCCCCATAACCAATATAACAGTGCCCCTGTCAAACACTCGCAAGCCGTCGAAGGGGGTAGCAGCCAACCCCAAAATATTCAAAAATTAATTATGAAAAAACTGTACAAGGTGCCACGATTTAACTTATACATAAATTAAGTTGCCCCATAACCAATATAACAGTACCCCTGTCAAACACTCGCAAGCCGTCGAAGGGGGTAGTAGCCAACCCCAAAATATTCAAAAATTAATTATGAAAAAACTGTACAAGGTGCCACGATTTAACTTATACATAAATTAAGTTGCCCCATACCCAATATAACAGTGCCCCTGTCAAACACTCGCAAGCCGTAGAAGGGGGTAGCAGCCAACCCCAAAATATTCAAAAATTAATTATGAAAAAACTGTACATGGTGCCACGTTTAAACTTATACATAAATTAAGTTGACCCATAACCAATATAACAGTGCCCCTGCCAAACACTCGCAAGCCGTAGAAGGGGGTAGCAGCCAACCCCAAAATATTCAAAAATTAATTATGAAAAAACTGTACATGGTGGCACGTTTAAACTTATACATAAATTAAGTTGACCCATAACCAATATAACAGTGCCCCTGTCAAACACTCGCAAGCCGTCAAAGGGGGTAGCAGCCAACCCCAAAATATTCAAAAATTAATTATGAAACAACTGTACAAGGTGCCACGATTTAACTTATACATAAATTAAGTTTCCCCATAACCAATATAACAGTGCCCCTGTCAAACACTCGCAAGCAGTCAAAGGGGGTAGCAGCCAACCCCAAAGTATTCAAAAATTAATTATGAAAAAACTGTACAAGGTGCCACGATTTAACTTATACATCAATTAAGTTGCCCCATATCCAATATAACAGTGCCCCTGTCAAACACTCGCAAGCCGTCGAAGGGGGTAGCAGCCAACCACAAAATATTCAAAAATTAATTATGAAAAAACTGTACAAGGTGCCACGATTTAACTTATACATAAATTAAGTTGCCCCATAACCAATATAACAGTGCCCCTGTCAAACACTCGCAAGCAGTCAAAGGGGGTAGCAGCCAACCCCAAAATATTCAAAAATTAATTATGAAAAAACTGTACAAGGTGCCACGATTTAACTTATACATCAATTAAGTTGCCCCATATCCAATATAACAGTGCCGCTGTCAAACACTCGCAAGCCGTCGAAGGGGGTAGCAGCCAACCACAAAATATTCAAAAATTAATTATGAAAAAACTGTACAAGGTGCCACGATTTAACTTATACATAAATTAAGTTGCCCCATAACCAATATAACAGTGCCCCTGTCAAACACTCGCAAGCCGTCAAAGGGGGTAGCAGCCAACCCCAAAATATTCAAAAATTAATTATGAAAAAGCTGTACAAGGTGCCACGATTTAACTTATACATAAATTAAGTTGCCCCATAACCAATATAACAGTGCCCCTGTCAAACACTCGCAAGCCGTAGAAGGGGGTAGCAGCCAACCCCAAAATATTCAAAAATTAATTATGAAAAAACTGTACATGGTGCCACGTTTAAACTTATACATAAATTAAGTTGACCCATAACCAATATAACAGTGCCCCTGTCAAACACTCGCAAGCCGTCAAAGGGGGTAGCAGCCAACCCCAAAATATTCAAAAATTAATTATGAAAAAACTGTACAAGGTGCCACGATTTAACTTATACATAAATTAAGTTGCCCCATAACCAATATAACAGTGCCCCTGTCAAACACTCGCAAGCCGTCAAAGGGGGTAGCAGCCAACCCCAAAATATTCAAAAATTAATTATGAAAAAGCTGTACAAGGTGCCACGATTTAACTTATACATAAATTAAGTTGCCCCATAACCAATATAACAGTGCCCCTGTCAAACACTCGGAAGCCGTAGAAGGGGGTAGCAGCCAACCCCAAAATATTCAAAAATTAATTATGAAAAAACTGTACATGGTGCCACGTTTAAACTTATACATAAATTAAGTTGACCCATAACCAATATAACAGTGCCCCTGTCAAACACTCGCAAGCCGTCAAAGGGGGTAGCAGCCAACCCCAAAATATTCAAAAATTAATTATGAAAAAACTGTACAAGGTGCCACGATTTAACTTATACATAAATTAAGTTGTTCTACAACCAATATAACAGTGCCCTTGTCAAACACTCGCAAGCCGTAGAAGGGGGTAGCAGCCAACCCCAAAATATTCAAAAATTAATTATGAAAAAACTGTACATGGTGCCACGTTTATACTTATACATAAATTAAGTTGACCCATAACCAATGTAACAGTGCCCCTGTCAAACACTCGCAAGCCGTCAAAGGGGGTAGCAGCCAACCCCAAAATATTCAAAAATTAATTATGAAAACACTGTACATGGTGCCACGTTTAAACTTATACATAAATTAAGTTGACCCATAACCAATATAACAGTGCCCCTATCAAACACTCGCAAGCCGTCAAAGGGGGTAGCAGCCAACCCCAAAATATTCAAAAATTAATTATGAAAAAACTGTACAAGGTGCCACGATTTAACTTATACATAAATGAAGTTGCCCCATAACCAATATAACAGAGCCCCTGTCAAACACTCGCAAGCCGTAGAACGGGGTAGCAGCCAACCCCAAAATATTCAAAAATTAATTATGAAAAAACTGTACATGGTGGCACGTTTAAACTTATACATAAATTAAGTTGACCCATAACCAATATAAAAGTGCCCCTGTCAAACACTCGCAAGCCGTCAAAGGGGGTAGCAGCCAACCCCAAAATATTCAAAAATTAATTATGAAAAAACTGTACAAGGTGCCACGGTTTAACTTATACATAAATTAAGTTGCCTTATAACCAATATAACAGTGCCCCGGTCAAACACTCGCAAGCCGTAGAAGGGGGTAGCAGCCAACCCCAAAATATTCAAAAATTAATTATGAAAAAACTGTACATGGTGCCACGTTTAAACTTATACATAAATTAAGTTGACTCATAACCAATATAACAGTGCCCCTGTCAAACACTCGCAAGCCGTCAAAGGGGGTAGCAGCCAACCCCAAAATATTCAAAAATTAATTATGAAACAACTGTACAAGGTGCCACGATTTAACTTATACATAAATTAATTTTCCCCATAACCAATATAACAGTGCCCCTGTCAAACACTCGCAAGCAGTCAAAGGGGGTAGCAGCCAACCCCAAAATATTCAAAAATAATTATGAAAAAACTGTACAAGGTGCCACGATTTAACTTATACATCAATTAAGTTGCCCCATAACCAAAATAACAGTGCCCCTGTCAAACACTCGCAAGCCGTCGAAGGGGGTAGCAGCCAACCCCAAAATATTCAAAAATTAATTATGAAAAAACTGTACAAGGTGCCACGATTTAACTTATACATAAATTAAGTTGCCCCATAACCAATATAACAGTGCCCCTGTCAAACACTCGCAAGCCGTCAAAGGGGGTAGCAGCCAACCCCAAAATATTCAAAAATTAATTATGAAAAAACTGTACAAGGTGCCACGATTTAACTTATACATAAATTAAGTTGCTTCATAACCAATATAACAGTGCCCCTGTCAAACACTCGCAAGCCGTAGAAGGGGGTAGCAGCCAACCCCAAAATATTCAAAAATTAATTATGAAAAAACTGTACATATTGCCACGTTTAAACTTATACATAAATTAAGTTGACCCATAACCAATATAACAGTGCCCCTGTCAAACACTCGCAAGCCGTCAAAGGGGGTAGCAGCCAACCCCAAAATATTCAAAAATTAATTATGAAACAACTGTACAAGGTGCCACGATTTAACTTATACATAAATTAAGTTTCCCCATAACCAATATAACAGTGCCCCTGTCAAACACTCGCAAGCAGTCAAAGGGGGTAGCAGCCAACCCCAAAATATTCAAAAATTAATTATGAAAAAACTGTACAAGGTGCCACGATTTAACTTATACATCAATTAAGTTGCCCCATATCCAATATAACAGTGCCCCTGTCAAACACTCGCAAGCCGTCGAAGGGGGTAGCAGCCAACCACAAAATATTCAAAAATTAATTATGAAAAAACTGTACAAGGTGCCACGATTTAACTTATACATAAATTAAGTTGCCCCATAACCAATATAACAGTGCCCCTGTCAAACACTCGCAAGCCGTCAAAGGGGGTAGCAGCCAACCCCAAAATATTCAAAAATTAATTATGAAAAAGCTGTACAAGGTGCCACGATTTAACTTATACATAAATTAAGTTGCCCCATAACCAATATAACAGTGCCCCTGTCAAACACTCGCAAGCCGTAGAAGGGGGTAGCAGCCAACCCCAAAATATTCAAAAATTAATTATGAAAAAACTGTAAATGGTGCCACGTTTAAACTTATACATAAATTAAGTTGACCCATAACAAATATAACAGTGCCCCTGTCAAACACTCGCAAGCCGTCAAAGGGGGTAGCAGCCAACCCCAAAATATTCAAAAATTAATTATGAAAAAACTGTACAAGGTGCCACGATTTAACTTATACATAATTTAAGTTGTTCTATAACCAATATAACAGTGCCGCTGTCAAACACTCGCAAGCCGTAGAAGGGGGTAGCAGCCAACCCCAAAATATTAAAAAATTAATTATGAAAAAACTGTACATGGTGCCACGTTTATACTTATACATAAATTAAGTTGACCCATAACCAATATAACAGTGCCCCTGTCAAACACTCGCAAGCCGTCAAAGGGGGTAGCAGCCAACCCCAAAATATTCAAAAATTAATTATGAAAACACTGTACATGGTGCCACGTTTAAACTTATACATAAATTAAGTTGACCCATAACCAATATAACAGTGCCCTTGTCAAACACTCGCAAGCCGTCAAAGGGGGTAGCAGCCAACCCCAAAATATTCAAAAATTAATTATGAAAAAACTGTACAAGGTGCCACGATTTAACTTATACATAAATTAAGTTGCCCCATAACCAATATAACAGTGCCCCTGTCAAACACTCGCAAGCCGTAGAAGGGGGTAGCAGCCAACCCCAAAATATTCAAAAATTAATTATGAAAAAACTGTACATGGTGGCACGTTTAAACTTATACATAAATTAAGTTGACCCATAACCAATATAACAGTGCCCCTGTCAAACACTCGCAAGCCGTCAAAGGGGGTAGCAGCCAACCCCAAAATATTCAAAAATTAATTATGAAAAAACTGTACATGGTGCCACGGTTTAACTTATACATAAATTAAGTTGCCTTATAACCAATATAACAGTGCCCCGGTCAAACACTCGCAAGCCGTAGAAGGGGGTAGCAGCCAACCCCAAAATATTCAAAAATTAATTATGAAAAAACTGTACATGGTGCCACGTTTAAACTTATACATAAATTAAGTTGACTCATAACCAATATAACAGTGCCCCTGTCAAACACTCGCAAGCCGTCAAAGGGGGTAGCAGCCAACCCCAAAATATTCAAAAATTAATTATGAAACAACTGTACAAGGTGCCACGATTTAACTTATACATAAATTAATTTTCCCCATAAGCAATATAACAGTGCCCCTGTCAAACACTCGCAAGCAGTCAAAGGGGGTAGCAGCCAACCCCAAAATATTCAAAAATTAATTATGAAAAAACTGTACAAGGTGCCACGATTTAACTTATACATCAATTAAGTTGCCCCATAACCAATATAACAGTGCCCCTGTCAAACACTCGCAAGCCGTCGAAGGGGGTAGCAGCCAACCCCAAAATATTCAAAAATTAATTATGAAAAAACTGTACAAGGTGCCACGATTTAACTTATACATAAATTAAGTTGTTATATAACCAATATAACAGTGCCCCTGTCAAACACTCGCAAGCCGTAGAAGGGGGTAGCAGCCAACCCCAAAAATATTCAAAAATTAATTATGAAAAAACTGTACATGGTGCCACGTTTATACTTATACATAAATTAAGTTGACCCATAACCAATATAACAGTGCCCCTGTCAAACACTCGCAAGTCGTCAAAGGGGGTAGCAGCCAACCCCAAAATATTCAAAAATTAATTATGAAAACACTGTACATGGTGCCATGTTTAAACTTATACATAAATTAAGTTGACCCATAACCAATATAACAGTGCCCCTGTCAAACACTCGCAAGCCGTCAAAGGGGGTAGCAGCCAACCCCAAAATATTCAAAAATTAATTATGAAAAAACTGTACAAGGTGCCACGATTTAACTTATACATAAATTAAGTTGCCCCATAACCAATATAACAGTGCCCCTGTCAAACACTCGCAAGCCGTAGAAGGGGGTAGCAGCCAACCCCAAAATATTCAAAAATTAATTATGAAAAAACTGTACACGGTGGCACGTTTAAACTTATACATAAATTAAGTTGACCCATAACCAATATAACAGTGCCCCTGTCAAACACTCGCAAGCCGTCAAAGGGGGTAGCAGCCAACTCCAAAATATTCAAAAATTAATTATGAAACAACTGTACAAGGTGCCACGATTTAACTTATACATAAATTAAGTTTCCCCATAACCAATATAACAGTGCCCCTGTCAAACACTCGCAAGCAGTCAAAGGGGGTAGCAGCCAACCCCAAAATATTCAAAAATTAATTATGAAACAACTGTACAAGGTGCCACGATTTAACTTATACATCAATTAAGTTGCCCCATATCCAATATAACAGTGCCCCTGTCAAACACTCGCAAGCCGTCAAAGGGGGTAGCAGCCAACCCCAAAATATTCAAAAATTAATTATGAAAAAACTGTACAAGGTGCCACGATTTAACTTATACATAAATTAAGTTGTTATATAACCAATATAACAGTGCCCCTGTCAAACACTCGCAAGTCGTAGAAGGGGGTAGCAGCCAACCCCAAAATATTCAAAAATTAATTATGAAAAAACTGTACATGGTGCCACGTTTATACTTATACATAAATTAAGTTGACCCATAACCAATATAACAGTGCCCCTGTCAAACACTCGCAAGCCGTCAAAGGGGGTAGCAGCCAACCCCAAAAATTCAAAAATTAATTATGAAAAAACTGTACATGGTGCCACGTTTAAACTTATACATAAATTAAGTTGACCCATAACCAATATAACAGTGCCCCTGTCAAACACTCGCAAGCCGTCAAAGGGGGTAGCAGCCAACCCCAAAATATTCAAAAATTAATTATGAAAAACTGTACAAGGTGCCACGATTTAACTTATACATAAATTAAGTTGCCCCATAACCAATATAACAGTGCCCCTGTCAAACACTCGCAAGCCGTAGAAGGGGGTAGCAGCCAACCCCAAAATATTCAAAAATTAATTATGAAAAAACTGTACATGGTGGCACGTTTAAACTTATACATAAATTAAGTTTCCCCATAACCAATATAACAGTGCCCCTGTCAAACACTCGCAAGCCGTCAAAGGGGGTAGCAGCCAACCCCAAAATATTCAAAAATTAATTATGAAAAAACTGTACAAGGTGCCACGGTTTAACTTATACATAAATTAAGTTGCCTTATAATCAATATAACAGTGCCCCGGTCAAACACTCGCAAGCCGTAGAAGGGGGTAGCAGCCAACCCCAAAATATTCAAAAATTAATTATGAAAAAACTGTACATGGTGCCACGTTTAAACTTATACATAAATTAAGTTGACTCATAACCAATATAACAGTGCCCCTGTCAAACACCCGCAAGCCGTCAAAGGGGGTAGCAGCCAACCCCAAAATATTCAAAAATTAATTATGAAACAACTGTACAAGGTGCCACGATTTAACTTATACATAAATTATTTTCCCCATAACCAATATAACAGTGCCCCTGTCAAACAATCGCAAGCAGTCAAAGGGGGTAGCAGCCAACCCCAAAATATTCAAAAATTAATTATGAAAAAACTGTACAAGGTGCCACGATTTAACTTATACATCAATTAAGTTGCCCCATAACCAATATAACAGTGCCCCTGTCAAACACTCGCAAGCCGTCGAAGGGGATAGCAGCCAACCCCAAAATATTCAAAAATTAATTATGAAAAAACTGTACAAGGTGCCACGATTTAACTTATACATAAATTAAGTTGCCCCATAACCAATATAACAGTGCCCCTGTCAAACACTCGCAAGCCGTCAAAGGGGGTAGCAGCCAACCCCAAAATATTCAAAAATTAATTATGAAAAAACTGTACAAGGTGCCACGATTTAACTTATACATAAATTAAGTTGCCCCATAACCAATATAACAGTGCCCCTGTCAAACACTCGCAAGCCGTAGAAGGGGGTAGCAGCCAACCCCAAAATATTCAAAAATTAATTATGAAAAAACTGTACATGGTGCCACGTTTAAACTTATACATAAATTAAGTTGACCCATAACCAATATAACAGTGCCCCTGTCAAACACTCGCAAGCCGTCAAAGGGGGTAGCAGCCAACCCCAAAATATTCAAAAATTAATTATGAAAAAACTGTACAAGGTGCCACGATTTAACTTATACATAAATTAAGTTGCCCCATAACCAATATAACAGTGCCCCTGTCAAACACTCGCAAGCCGTAGAAGGGGGTAGCAGCCAACCCCAAAATATTCAAAAATTAATTATGAAAAAACTGTACATGGTGGCACGTTTAAACTTATACATAAATTAAGTTGACCCATAACCAATATAACAGTGCCCCTGTCAAACACTCGCAAGCCGTCAAAGGGGGTAGCAGCCAACCCCAAAATATTCAAAAATTAATTATGAAAAAACTGTACAAGGTGCCACGATTTAATTTATACATAAATTAAGTTGCCCCATAACCAATATAACAGTGCCCCTGTCAAACACTCGCAAGCCGTAGAAGGGGGTAGCAGCCAACCCCAAAATATTCAAAAATTAATTATGAAAAAACTGTACATGGTGCCACGTTTAAACTTATACATAAATTAAGTTGCCCCATAACCAATATAACAGTGCCCCTGTCAAACACTCGCAAGCCGTCAAAGGGGGTAGCAGCCAACCCCAAAATATTCAAAAATTAATTATGAAAAAACTGTACATGGTGCCACGTTTAAACTTATACATAAATTAAGTTGCCCCATAACCAATATAACAGTGCCCCTGTCAAACACTCGCAAGCCGTCAAAGGGGGTAGCAGCCAACCCCAAAATATTCAAAAATTAATTATGAAAAAACTGTACAAGGTGCCACGGTTTAACTTATACATAAATTAAGTTGCCTTATAATCAATATAACAGTGCCCCGGTCAAACACTCGCAAGCCGTAGAAGGGGGTAGCAGCCAACCCCAAAATATTCAAAAATTAATTATGAAAAAACTGTACATGGTGCCACGTTTAAACTTATACATAAATTAAGTTGACTCATAACCAATATAACAGTGCCCCTGTCAAACACCCGCAAGCCGTCAAAGGGGGTAGCAGCCAACCCCAAAATATTCAAAAATTAATTATGAAACAACTGTACAAGGTGCCACGATTTAACTTATACATAAATTATTTTCCCCATAACCAATATAACAGTGCCCCTGTCAAACAATCGCAAGCAGTCAAAGGGGGTAGCAGCCAACCCCAAAATATTCAAAAATTAATTATGAAAAAACTGTACAAGGTGCCACGATTTAACTTATACATCAATTAAGTTGCCCCATAACCAATATAACAGTGCCCCTGTCAAACACTCGCAAGCCGTCGAAGGGGATAGCAGCCAACCCCAAAATATTCAAAAATTAATTATGAAAAAACTGTACAAGGTGCCACGATTTAACTTATACATAAATTAAGTTGCCCCATAACCAATATAACAGTGCCCCTGTCAAACACTCGCAAGCCGTCAAAGGGGGTAGCAGCCAACCCCAAAATATTCAAAAATTAATTATGAAAAAACTGTACAAGGTGCCACGATTTAACTTATACATAAATTAAGTTGCCCCATAACCAATATAACAGTGCCCCTGTCAAACACTCGCAAGCCGTAGAAGGGGGTAGCAGCCAACCCCAAAATATTCAAAAATTAATTATGAAAAAACTGTACATGGTGCCACGTTTAAACTTATACATAAATTAAGTTGACCCATAACCAATATAACAGTGCCCCTGTCAAACACTCGCAAGCCGTCAAAGGGGGTAGCAGCCAACCCCAAAATATTCAAAAATTAATTATGAAAAAACTGTACAAGGTGCCACGATTTAACTTATACATAAATTAAGTTGCCCCATAACCAATATAACAGTGCCCCTGTCAAACACTCGCAAGCCGTAGAAGGGGGTAGCAGCCAACCCCAAAATATTCAAAAATTAATTATGAAAAAACTGTACATATGGTGCCACGTTTAAACTTATACATAAATTAAGTTGACCCATAACCAATATAACAGTGCCCCTGTCAAACACTCGAAAGCCGTCAAAGGGGGTAGCAGCCAACCCCAAAATATTCAAAAATTAATTATGAAAAAACTGTACAAGGTGCCACGACTTAACTTATACATAAATTAAGTTGCCCCATAACCAATATAACAGTGCCCCTGTCAAACACTCGCAAGCCGTAGAAGGGGGTAGCAGCCAACCCCAAAATATTCAAAAATTAATTATGAAAAAACTGTACATGGTGGCACGTTTAAACTTATACATAAATTAAGTTGACCCATAACCAATATAACAGTGCCCCTGTCAAACACTCGCAAGCCGTCAAAGGGGGTAGCAGCCAACCCCAAAATATTCAAAAATTAATTATGAAAAAACTGTACAAGGTGCCACGATTTAACTTATACATAAATTAAGTTGCCCCATAACCAATATAACAGTGCCCCTGTCAAACACTCGCAAGCCGTAGAAGGGGGTAGCAGCCAACCCCAAAATATTCAAAAATTAATTATGAAAAAACTGTACATGGTGCCACGTTTAAACTTATACATAAATTAAGTTGCCCCATAACCAATATAACAGTGCCCCTGTCAAACACTCGCAAGCCGTCAAAGGGGGTAGCAGCCAACCCCAAAATATTCAAAAATTAATTATGAAAAAACTGTACAAGGTGCCACGATTTAACTTATACATAAATTAAGTTGCCCCATAACCAATATAACAGTGCCCCTGTCAAACACTCGCAAGCCGTCAAAGGGGGTAGCAGCCAACCCCAAAAATATTCAAAAATTAATTATGAAACAACTGTACAAGGTGCCACGATTTAACTTATACATAAATTAAGTTTCCCCATAACCAATATAACAGTGCCCCTGTCAAACACTCGCAAGCCGTCAAAGGGGGTAGCATCCAACCCCAAAATATTCAAAAATTAATTATGAAAAAACTGTACAAGGTGCCACGATTTAACTTATACATAAATTAAGTTGCCCCATAACCAATATAACAGTGCCCCTGTCAAACACTCGCAAGCCGTAGAAGGGGGTAGCAGCCAACCCCAAAATATTCAAAAATTAATTATGAAAAAACTGTACATGGTGCCACGTTTAAACTTATACATAAATTAAGTTGACCCATAACCAATATAACAGTGCCCCTGTCAAACACTCGCAAGCCGTCAAAGGGGGTAGCAGCCAACCCCAAAATATTCAAAAATTAATTATGAGAAAACTGTACAAGGTGCCACGATTTAACTTATACATAAATTAAGTTGCCCCATAACCAATATAACAGTGCCCCTGTCAAACACTCGCAAGCCGTAGAAGGGGGTAGCAGCCAACCCCAAAATATTCAAAAATTAATTATGAAAAAACTGTACATGGTGGCACGTTTAAACTTATACATAAATTAAGTTTCCCCATAACCAATATTACAGTGCCCCTGTCAAACACTCGCAAGCAGTCAAAGGGGGTAGCAGCCAACCCCAAAATATTCAAAAATTAATTATGAAACAACTGTACAAGGTGCCACGATTTAACTTATACATCAATTAAGCTGCCCCATATCCAATATAACAGTGCCCCTGTCAAACACTCGCAAGCCGTCGAAGGGGGTAGCAGCCAACCCCAAAATATTCAAAAATTAATTATGAAAAACCTGTACAAGGTGCCACGATTTAACTTATACATAAATTAAGTTGCCCCATAACCAATATAACAGTGCCCCTGTCAAACACCCGCAAGCCGTCAAAGGGGGTAGCAGCCAACCCCAAAATATTCAAAAATTAATTATGAAAAAACTGTACAAGCTGCCACGATTTAACTTATACATAAATTAAGTTGCCCCATAACCAATATAACAGTGCCCCTGTCAAACACTCGCAAGCCGTAGAAGGGGGTAGCAACCAACCCCAAAATATTCAAAAATTAATTATGAAAAAACTGTACATGGTGCCACGTTTAAACTAATACCTAAATTAAGTTGACCCATAACCAATATAACAGTGCCCCTGTCAAACACTCGCAAGCCTTCAAAGGGGGTAGCAGCCAACCCCAAAGTATTCAAAAATTAATTATGAAAAAACTGTACATGGTGCCACGTTTAAACTTATACATAAATTAAGTTGACCCATAGCCAATATAAAAGTGCCCCTGTCAAACACTCGCAAGCCGTCAAAGGGGGTAGCAGCCAACCCCAAAATATTCAAAAATTAATTATGAAAAAACTGTACAAGGTGTCACGATTTAACTTATACATAAATTAAGTTGCCCCATAACCAATATAACAGTGCCCCTGTCAAACACTCGCAAGCCGTAGAAGGGGGTAGCAGCCAACCCCAAAATATTCAAAAATTAATTATGAAAAAACTGTACATGGTGCCACGTTTAAACTTATACATAAATTAAGTTGACCCCTAACCAATATAACAAGTGCCCCTGTCAAACACTCGCAAGCCGTCAAAGGGGGTAGCAGCCAACCCCAAAATATTCAAAAATTAATTATGAAAAAACTGTACAAGGTGCCACGATTTAACTTGTACATAAATTAAGTTGCCCCATAACCAATATAACAGTGCCCCTGTCAAACACCCGCAAGCCGTCAAAGGGGGTAGCAGCCAACCCCAAAATATTCAAAAATTAATTATGAAAAAACTGTACAAGGTGCCACGATTTAACTTATACATAAATTAAGTTGCCCCATAACCAATATAACAGTGCCCCTGTCAAACACTCGCAAGCCGTCGAAGGGGGTAGCAGCCAACCCCAAAATATTCAAAAATTAATTATGAAAAAACTGTACATGGTGCCACGTTTAAACTTATACATAAATTAAGTTGCCCCATAACCAATATAACAGTGCCCCTGTCAAACACTCGCAAGCCGTCAAAGGGGGTAGCAGCCAACCCCAAAATATTCAAAAATTAATTATGAAAAAACTGTACAAGCTGCCACGATTTAACTTATACATAAATTAAGTTGCCCCATAACCAATATAACAGTGCCCCTGTCAAACACCCGCAAGCCGTCAAAGGGGGTAGCAGCCAACCCCAAAATATTCAAAAATTAATTATGAAAAAACTGTACAAGCTGCCACGATTTAACTTATACATAAATTAAGTTGCCCCATAACCAATATAACAGTGCCCCTGTCAAACACTCGCAAGACGTAGAAGGGGGTAGCAACCAACCCCAAAATATTCAAAAATTAATTATGAAAAAACTGTACATGGTGCCACGTTTAAACTTATACATAAAGTAAGTTGACCCATAACCAATATAACAGTGCCCCTGTCAAACACTCGCAAGCCGTCAAAGGGGGTAGCAGCCAACCCCAAAATATTCAAAAATTAATTATGAAAAAACTGTACATGGTGCCACGTTTAAACTTATACATAAATTAAGTTGACCCATAACCAATATAAAAGTGCCCCTGTCAAACACTCGCAAGCCGTCAAAGGGGGTAGCAGCCAACCCCAAAATATTCAAAAATTAATTATGAAAAAACTGTACAAGGTGTCACGATTTAACTTATACATAAATTAAGTTGCCCCATAACCAATATAACAGTGCCCCTGTCAAACACTCGCAAGCCGTAGAAGGGGGTAGCAGCCAACCCCAAAATATTCAAAAATTAATTATAAAAAAACTGTACATGGTGCCACGTTTAAACTTATACATAAATTAAGTTGACCCCTAACCAATATAACAAGTGCCCCTGTCAAACACTCGCAAGCCGTCAAAGGGGGTAGCAGCCAACCCCAAAATATTCAAAAATTAATTATGAAAAAACTGTACAAGGTGCCACGATTTAACTTGTACATAAATTAAGTTACCCCATAACCAATATAACAGTGCCCCTGTCAAACACCCGCAAGCCGTCAAAGGGGGTAGCAGCCAACCCCAAAATATTCAAAAATTAATTATGAAAAAACTGTACAAGGCGCCACGATTTAACTTATACATAAATTAAGTTTCCCCATAACCAATATAACAGTGCCCCTGTCAAACACTCGCAAGCCGTAGAAGGGGGTAGCAGCCAACCCCAAAGTATTCAAAAATTAATTATGACAAAACTGTACATGGTGCCACGTTTAAACTTATACATAAATTAAGTTGCCCCATAACCAATATAACAGTGCCCCTGTCAAACACTCGCAAGCCGTCAAAGGGGGTAGCAGCCAACCCCAAAATATTCAAAAATTAATTATGAAAAAACTGTACAAGGTGCCACGATTTAACTTATACATAAATTAAGTTGCCCCATAACCAATATAACAGTGCCCCTGTCAAACACTCGTAAGCCGTAGAAGGGGGTAGCAGCCAACCCCAAAATATTCAAAAATTAATTATGAAAAAACTGTACATGGTGCCACGTTTAAACTTATACATAAATTAAGTTGACCCATAACCAATATAACAGTGCCCCTGTCAAACACTCGCAAGCCGTCAAAGAGGGTAGCAGCCAACCCCAAAATATTCAAAAATTAATTATGAAAAAACTGTACAAGGTGCCACGATTTAACTTATACATAAATTAAGTTGCCCCATAACCAATATAACAGTGCCCCTGTCAAACACTCGCAAGCCGTAGAAGGGGGTAGCAGCCAACCCCAAAATATTCAAAAATAATTATGAAGAAACTGTACATGGTGCCACGTTTAAACTTATACATAAATTAAGTTGACCCATAACCAATATAACAGTGCCCCTGTCAAACACTCTTAAGCCGTCAAAGGGGGTAGCAGCCAACCCCAAAAATTAATTATGAAAAAACTGTACATGGTGCCACGTTTAAACTTATACATAAATTAAGTTGACCCATAACCAATATAACAGTGCCCCTGTCAAACACTCGCAAGCCGTCAAAGGGGGTAGTAGCCAACCCCAAAATATTCAAAAATTAATTATGAAAAAGCTGTACAAGGTGCCACGATTTAACTTATACATAAATTAAGTTGCCCCATAACCAATATAACAGTGCCCCTGTCAAACACTCGCAAGCCGTAGAAGGGGGTAGCAGCCAACCCCAAAATATTCAAAAATTAATTATGAAAAAACTGTACATGGTGCCACGTTTAAACTTATACATAAATTAAGTTGACCCCTAACCAATATAACAAGTGCCCCTGTCAAACACTCGCAAGCCGTCAAAGGGGGTAGCAGCCAACCCCAAAATATTCAAAAATTAATTATGAAAAAACTGTACATGGTCCCACGTTTAAACTTATACATAAACTAAGTTGACCCATAACCAATATAACAATGCCCCTGTGAAACACTCGCAAGCCGTCAAAGGGGGTAGCAGCCAACCCCAAAATATTCAAAAATTAATTATGAAAAAACTGTACAAGGTGCCACGATTTAACTTATACATAAATTAATTTGCCGCATAAGCAATATAACAGTGCCCCTGTCAAACACCCGCAAGCCGTAGAAGGGGGTAGCAGCCAACCCCAAAATATTCAAAAATTAATTATGAAAAAACTGTACATGGTGCCACGTTTAAACTTATACATAAATTAAGTTGACCCCTAACCAATATAACAAGTGCCCCTGTCAAACACTCGCAAGCCGTCAAAGGGGGTAGCAGCCAACCCCAAAATATTCAAAAATTAATTATGAAAAAAATGTACAAGGTGCCACGATTTAACTTATACATAAATTAAGTTGCCACATAACCAATATAACAGTGCCCCTGTCAAACACCCGCAAGCCGTCAAAGGGGGTAGCAGCCAACCCCAAAATATTCAAAAATTAATTATGAAAAAACTGTACAAGGTGCCACGATTTCACTTATACATAAATTAAGTTGCCCCATAACCAATATAACAGTGCCCCTGTCAAACACTCGCAAGCCGTAGAAGGGGGTAGCAACCAACCCCAAAATATTCAAAAATTAATTATGAAAAAACTGTACATGGTGCCACGTTTAAACTTATACATAAATTAAGTTGACCCATAACCAATATAACAGTGCCCCTGTCAAACACTCGCAAGCCGTCAAAGGGGGTAGCAGCCAACCCCAAAATATTCAAAAATTAATTATGAAAAAACTGTACATGGTGCCACCTTTAAACTTATACATAAATTAAGTTGACCCATAACCAATATAAAAGTGCCCCTGTCAAACACTCGCAAGCCGTCAAAGGGGGTAGCAGCCAACACCAAAGTATTCAAAAATTAATTATGAAAAAACTGTACAAGGTGCCACTTTTCAACTTATACATAAATTAAGTTGACCCATAACCAATATAACAGTGCCCCTGTCAAACACTCGCAAGCCGTCAAAGGGGGTAGCAGCCAACCCCAAAATATTCAAAAATTAATTATGAAAAAACTGTACATGGTGCCACGTTTAAACTTATACATAAATTAAGTTGACCCATAACCAATATAACAGTGCCCCTGTCAAACACTCGCAAGCCGTCAAAGGGGGTAGCAGCCAACCCCAAAATATTCAAAAATTAATTATGAAAAAACTGTACATGGTGCCACGATTTAACTTATACATAAATTAAGTTGCCCTATAACCAATATAACAGTGCCCCTGTCAAACACTCGTAAGCCGTAGAAGGGGGTAGCAGCCAACCCCAAAATATTCAAAAATTAATTATGAAAAAACTGTACATGGTGCCACGTTTAAACTTATACATAAATTAAGTTGACCCATAACCAATATAACAGTGCCCCTGTCAAACACTCGCAAGCCGTCAAAGAGGGTAGCAGCCAACCCCAAAATATTCAAAAATTAATTATGAAAAAACTGTACAAGGTGCCACGATTTAACTTATACATAAATTAAGTTGCCCCATAACCAATATAACAGTGCCCCTGTCAAACACTCGCAAGCCGTAGAAGGGGGTAGCAGTCAACCCCAAAATATTCAAAAACAATTATGAAGAAACTGTACATGGTGCCACGTTTAAACTTATACATAAATTAAGTTGACCCCTAAGCAATATAACAGTGCCCCTGTCAAACACTCTTAAGCCGTCAAAGGGGGTAGCAGCCAACCCCAAAATATTCAAAAATTAATTATGAAAAAACTGTACATGGTGCCACGTTTAAACTTATACATAAATTAAGTTGACCCATAACCAATATAACAGTGCCCCTGTCAAACACTCGCAAGTCGTCAAAGGGGGTAGCAGCCAACCCCAAAATATTCAAAAATTAATTATGAAAAAACTGTACAAGGTGCCACGATTTAACTTATACATAAATTAAGTTGCCCCATAACCAATATAACAGTGCCCCTGTCAAACACTCGCAAGCCGTAGAAGGGGGTAGCAGCCAACCCCAAAATATTCAAAAATTAATTATGAAAAAACTGTACATGGTGCCACGTTTAAACTTATACATAAATTAAGTTGACCCATAACCAATATAACAGTGCCCCTGTCAAACACTCGCAAGCCGTCAAAGGGGGTAGCAGCCAACCCCAAAATATTCAAAAATTAATTATGAAAAAACTGTACAAGGTGCCACGATTTAACTTATACATAAATTAAGTTGCCCCATAACCAATATAACAGTGCCCCTGTTAAACACTCGTAAGCCGTAGAAGGGGGTAGCAGCCAACCCCAAAATATTCAAAAATTAATTATGAAAAAACTGTACATGGTGCCACTTTTAAACTTATACATAAATTAAGTTGACCCATAACCAATATAACAGTGCCCCTGTCAAACACTCGCAAGCCGTCAAAGAGGGTAGCAGCCAACCCCAAAATATTCAAAAATTAATTATGAAAAAACTGTACGAGGTGCCACGATTTAACTTATACATAAATTAAGTTGCCCCATAACCAATATAACAGTGCCCCTGTCAAACACTCGCAAGCCGTAGAAGGGGGTAGCAGCCAACCCCAAAATATTCAAAAATTAATTATGAAGAAACTGTACATGGTGCCACGTTTAAACTTATACATAAATTAAGTTGACCCATAACCAATATAACAGTGCCCCTGTCAAACACTCGCAAGCCGTCAAAGGGGGTAGCAGCCAACCCCAAAATATTCAAAAATTAATTATGAAAAAACTGTACAAGGTGCCACGATTTAACTTATACATAAATTAAGTTGCCCCATAACCAATATAACAGTGCCTCTGTCAAACACTCGCAAGCCGTAGAAGGGGGTAGCAGCCAACCCCAAAATATTCAAAAATTAATTATGAAGAAACTGTACATGGTGCCACGTTTAAACTTATACATAAATTAAGCTGACCCATAACCAATATAACAGTGCCCCTGTCAAACACTCTTAAGCTGTCAAAGGGGGTAGCAGCCAACCCCAAAATATTCAAAAATTAATTATGAAAAAACTGTACATGGTGCCACGTTTAAACTTATACACAAATTAAGTTGACCCATAACCAATATAACGGTGCCCCTGTCAAACACTCGCAAGCCGTCAAAGGGGGTAGCAGCCAACCCCAAAATATTCAAAAATTAATTATGAAAAAACTGTACAAGGTGCCACGATTTAACTTATACATAAATTAAGTTGCCCCATAACCAATATAACAGTGCCCCTGTCAAACACTCGCAAGCCGTAGAAGGGGGTAGCATCCAACCCCAAAATATTCAAAAATTAATTATGAAAAAACTGTACATGGTGCCACGTTTAAACTTATACATAAATTAAGTTGACCCATAACCAATATAACAGTGCCCCTGTCAAACACTCGCAAGCCGTCAAAGGGGGTAGCAGCCAACCCCAAAATATTCAAAAATTAATTATGAAAACACTGTACATGGTGCCACGTTTAAACTTATACATAAATTAAGTTGACCCATAACCAATATAACAGTGCTCCTGTCAAACACTCGCAAGCCGTCAAAGGGGGTAGCAGCCAACCCCAAAATATTCAAAAATTAATTATGAAAAAACTGTACAAGGTGCCACGATTTAACTTATACATAAATTAAGTTGCCCCATAACCAATATAACAGTGCCCCTGTCAAACACTCGCAAGCCGTAGAAGGGGGTAGCAGCCAACCCCAAAATATTCAAACATTAATTATGAAAAAACTGTACATGGTGCCACGTTTAAACTTATACATAAATTAAGTTGACCCATAACCAATATAACAGTGCCCCTGTCAAACACTCGCAAGCTGTCAAAGGGGGTAGCAGTCAACCCCAAAATATTCAAAAATTAATTATGAAAAAACTGTACAAGGTGCCACGATTTAACTTATACATAAATTAAGTTGCCCCATAACCAATATAACAGTGCCCCTGTCAAACACTCGCAAGCCGTAGAAGGGGGTAGCAGCCAACCCCAAAATATTCAAACATTAATTATGAAAAAACTGTACATGGTGCCACGTTTAAACTTATACATAAATTAAGTTGACCCATAACCAATATAACAGTGCCCCTGTCAAACACTCGCAAGCCGTCAAAGGGGGTAGCAGCCAACCCCAAAATATTCAAAAATTAATTATGAAACAACTGTACAAGGTGCCACGATTTAACTTATACATAAATTAAGTTTCCCCATAACCAATATAACAGTGCCCCTGTCAAACACTCGCAAGCCGTCAAAGGGGGTAGCAGCCAACCCCAAAATATTCAAAAATTAATGATGAAACAACTGTACAAGGTGCCACGATTTAACTTATACATAAATTAAGTTTCCTTATAACCAATATAACAGTGCCCCTGTCAAACACTCGCAAGCCGTCGAAGGGGGTAGCAGCCAACCCCAAAATATTCAAAAATTAATTATGAAAAACTGTACAAGGTGCCACGATTTAATTCATACATAAATTAAGTTGCCCCATAACCAATATAACAGTGCCCCTGTCAAACACTCGCAAGCCGTCAAAGGGGGTAGCAGCCAACCCCAAAATATTCAAAAATTAATTATGAAAAAACTGTACAAGGTGCCACGATTTAACTTATACATAAATTAAGTTGACCCATAACCAATATAACAGTGCCCCTGTCAAACACTCGCAAGCCGTCCAAGGGGGTAGCAGCCAACCTCAAAATATTAAAAATTAATTATGAAAAAACTGTACAAGGTGCCACGATTTAACTTATACATAAATTAAGTTGACCCATAACCAATATAACAGTGCCCCTGTCAAACACTCGCAAGCTGTCAAAGGGGGTAGCAGTCAACCCCAAAATATTCAAAAATTAATTATGAAAAAACTGTACAAGGTGCCACGATTTAACTTATACATAAATTAAGTTGCCCCATAACCAATATAACAGTGCCCCTGTCAAACACTCGCAAGCCGTAGAAGGGGGTAGCAGCCAACCCCAAAATATTCAAACATTAATTATGAAAAAACTGTACATGGTGCCACGTTTAAACTTATACATAAATTAAGTTGACCCATAACCAATATAACAGTGCCCCTGTCAAACACTCGCAAGCCGTCAAAGGGGGTAGCAGCCAACCCCAAAATATTCAAAAATTAAATATGAAACAACTGTACAAGGTGCCACGATTTAACTTATACATAAATTAAGTTTCCCCATAACCAATATAACAGTGCCCCTGTCAAACACTCGCAAGCCGTCAAAGGGGGTAGCAGCCAACCCCAAAATATTCAAAAATTAATGATGAAACAACTGTACAAGGTGCCACGATTTAACTTATACATAAATTAAGTTTCCTTATAACCAATATAACAGTGCCCCTGTCAAACACTCGCAAGCCGTCGAAGGGGGTAGCAGCCAACCCCAAAATATTCAAAAATTAATTATGAAAAACTGTACAAGGTGCCACGATTTAATTCATACATAAATTAAGTTGCCCCATAACCAATATAACAGTGCCCCTGTCAAACACTCGCAAGCCGTCAAAGGGGGTAGCAGCCAACCCCAAAATATTCAAAAATTAATTATGAAAAAACTGTACAAGGTGCCACGTTTAAACGTATACATAAATTAAGTTCACCCATAACCAATATAACAGTGCCCTTGTCAAACACTCGCAAGCCGTCAAAGGGGGTAGCAGCCAACCCCAAAATATTCAAAAATTAATTATGAAAAAACTGTACATGGTGCCACGTTTAAACTTATACATAAATTAAGTTGACCCATAACCAATATAACAGTGCCCTCGTCAAACACTCGCAAGCCGTCAAACGGGGTAGCAGCCAACCCCAAAATATTCAAAAATTAATTATGAAAAAACTGTACAAGGTGCCACGATTTAACTTATACATAAATTAAGTTGCCCCATTACCAATATAACAGTGCCCCTGTCAAACACTCGCAAGCCGTAGAAGGGGGTAGCAGCCAACCCCAAAATATTCAAAAATTAATTAGGAAAAAACTGTACATGGTGCCACGTTTAAACTTATACATAAATTAAGTTGACCCATAACCAATATAACAGTGCCCCTGGCAAACACTCGCAAGCCGTCAAAGGGGGTAGCAGCCAACCCCAAAATATTCAAAAATTAATTATGAAAAAACTGTACAAGGTGCCACGATTTAACTAATACATAAATTAAGTTTCCCCATAACCAATATAACAGTGCCCCTGTCAAACACTCGCAATCCGTCAAAGGGGGTAGCAGCCAACCCCAAAATATTCAAAAATTAATTATGAAACAACTGTACAAGGTGCCACGATTTAACTTATACATAAATTAAGTTTCCTTATAACCAATATAACAGTGCCCCTGTCAAACACTCGCAAGCCGTCGAAGGGGGTAGCAGCCAACCCCAAAATATTCAAAAATTAATTATGAAAAACTGTACAAGGTGCCACGATTTAACTCATACATAAATTAAGTTGCCCCATAACCAATATAACAGTGCCCCTGTCAAACACTCGCAAGCCGTCAAAGGGGATAGCAGCCAACCTCAAAATATTCAAAAATTAATTATGAAAAAACTGTACAAGGTGCCACGATTTAACTTATACATAAATTAAGTTGACCCATAACCAATATAACAGTGCCCCTGTCAAACACTCGCAAGCCGTCCAAGGGGGTAGCAGCCAACCTCAAAATATTAAAAATTAATTATGAAAAAACTGTACAAGGTGCCACGATTTAACTTATACATAAATTAAGTTGACCCATAACCAATATAACAGTGCCCCTGTCAAACACTCGCAAGCTGTCAAAGGGGGTAGCAGTCAACCCCAAAATATTCAAAAATTAATTATGAAAAAACTGTACAAGGTGCCACGATTTAACTTATACATAAATTAAGTTGCCCCATAACCAATATAACAGTGCCCCTGTCAAACACTCGCAAGCCGTAGAAGGGGGTAGCAGCCAACCCCAAAATATTCAAACATTAATTATGAAAAAACTGTACATGGTGCCACGTTTAAACTTATACATAAATTAAGTTGACCCATAACCAATATAACAGTGCCCCTGTCAAACACTCGCAAGCCGTCAAAGGGGGTAGCAGCCAACCCCAAAATATTCAAAAATTAATTATGAAACAACTGTACAAGGTGCCACGATTTAACTTATACATAAATTAAGTTTCCCCATAACCAATATAACAGTGCCCCTGTCAAACACTCGCAAGCCGTCAAAGGGGGTAGCAGCCAACCCCAAAATATTCAAAAATTAATGATGAAACAACTGTACAAGGTGCCACGATTTAACTTATACATAAATTAAGTTTCCTTATAACCAATATAACAGTGCCCCTGTCAAACACTCGCAAGCCGTCGAAGGGGGTAGCAGCCAACCCCAAAATATTCAAAAATTAATTATGAAAAACTGTACAAGGTGCCACGATTTAATTCATACATAAATTAAGTTGCCCCATAACCAATATAACAGTGCCCCTGTCAAACACTCGCAAGCCGTCAAAGGGGGTAGCAGCCAACCCCAAAATATTCAAAAATTAATTATGAAAAAACTGTACAAGGTGCCACGTTTAAACGTATACATAAATTAAGTTCACCCATAACCAATATAACAGTGCCCTTGTCAAACACTCGCAAGCCGTCAAAGGGGGTAGCAGCCAACCCCAAAATATTCAAAAATTAATTATGAAAAAACTGTACATGGTGCCACGTTTAAACTTATACATAAATTAAGTTGACCCATAACCAATATAACAGTGCCCTCGTCAAACACTCGCAAGCCGTCAAACGGGTAGCAGCCAACCCCAAAATATTCAAAAATTAATTATGAAAAAACTGTACAAGGTGCCACGATTTAACTTATACATAAATTAAGTTGCCCCATTACCAATATAACAGTGCCCCTGTCAAACACTCGCAAGCCGTAGAAGGGGGTAGCAGCCAACCCCAAAATATTCAAAAATTAATTAGGAAAAAACTGTACATGGTGCCACGTTTAAACTTATACATAAATTAAGTTGACCCATAACCAATATAACAGTGCCCCTGGCAAACACTCGCAAGCCGTCAAAGGGGGTAGCAGCCAACCCCAAAATATTCAAAAATTAATTATGAAAAAACTGTACAAGGTGCCACGATTTAACTTATACATAAATTAAGTTTCCCCATAACCAATATAACAGTGCCCCTGTCAAACACTCGCAAGCCGTCAAAGGGGGTAGCAGCCAACCCCAAAATATTCAAAAATTAATTATGAAACAACTGTACAAGGTGCCACGATTTAACTTATACATAAATTAAGTTTCCTTATAACCAATATAACAGTGCCCCTGTCAAACACTCGCAAGCCGTCGAAGGGGGTAGCAGCCAACCCCAAAATATTCAAAAATTAATTATGAAAAAACTGTACAAGGTGCCACGATTTAACTTATACATAAATTAAGTTGCCCCATAACCAATATAACAGTGCCCCTGTCAAACACTCGCAAGCCGTCGAAGGGGGTAGCAGCCAACCTCAAAATATTAAAAATTAATTATGAAAAAACTGTACAAGGTGCCACGATTTAACTGATACATAAATTAAGTTGCCCCATAACCAATATAACAGTGCCCCTGTCAAACACTCGCAAGCCGTAGAAGGGGGTAGCAGCCAACCCCAAAATATTCAAAAATTAATTATGAAAAAACTGTACATGGTGCCACGTTTAAACTTATACATAAATTAAGTTGACCCATAACCAATATAACAGTGCCCCTGTCAAACACTCGCAAGCCGTCAAAGGGGGTAGCAGTCAACCCCAAAATATTCAAAAATTAATTATGAAAAAACTGTACAAGGTGCCACGATTTAACTTATACATAAATTAAGTTGCCCCATAACCAATATAACAGTGCCCTTGTCAAACACTCGCAAGCCTTAGAAGGGGGTAGCAGCCAACCCCAAAATATTCAAAAATTAATTATGAAAAAACTGTACATGGTGCCACGTTTAAACTTATACATAAATTAAGTTGACCCATAACCAATATAACAGTGCCCCTGTCAAACACTCGCAAGCCGTCAAAGAGGGTAGCAGTCAACCCCAAAATATTCAAAAATTAATTATGAAAAAACTGTACAAGGTGCCACGATTTAACTTATACATAAATTAAGTTGCCCCATAACCAATATAACAGTGCCCTTGTCAAACACTCGCAAAGCCCTTAGAAGGGGGTAGCAGCCACCCCAAAATATTCAAAAATTAATTATGAAAAAACTGTACAAGGTGCCACGATTTAACTTATACATAAATTAAGTTGCCCCATAACCAATATAACAGTGCCCCTGTCAAACACTCGCAAGCCGTCGAAGGGGATAGCAGCCAACCTCAAAATATTCAAAAATTAATTATGAAAAAACTCTACAAGGTGCCACGATTTAACTTATACATAAATTAAGTTGACCCATAACCAATATAACAGTGCCCCTGTCAAACACTCGCAAGCCGTCAAAGGGGGTAGCAGCCAACCCCAAAATATTCAAAAATTAATTATGAAAAAACTGTACCAGGTGCCACGATTTAACTTATACATAAATTAAGTTGCCCCATAACCAATATAACAGTGCCCCTGTCAAA
This sequence comes from Agriotes lineatus, assembly GCA_940337035.1. NCBI lineage: Eukaryota > Metazoa > Arthropoda > Insecta > Coleoptera > Elateridae > Agriotes > Agriotes lineatus. The sequence continues at coordinate 112,916 of CALNHX010002935.1, read as the reverse complement.
CACTCGCAAGCCGTAGAAGGGGGTAGCAGCCAACCCCAAAATATTCAAAAATTAATTATGAAAAAACTGTACATGGTGCCACGTTTAAACTTATACATAAATTAAGTTGACCCATAACCAATATAACAGTGCCCCTGTCAAACACTCGCAAGCCGTCAAAGGGGGTAGCAGCCAACCCCAAAATATTCAAAAATTAATTATGAAAAAACTGTACAAGGTGCCACGATTTAACTTATACATAAATTAAGTTGACCCATAACCAATATAACGGTGCCCCTGTCAAACACTCGCAAGCCGTCAAAGGGGATAGCAGCCAACCTCAAAATATTCAAAAATTAATTATGAAAAAACTGTACAAGGTGCCACGATTTAACTTATACATAAATTAAGTTGACCCATAACCAATATAACAGTGCCCCTGTCAAACACTCGCAAGCCGTCAAAGGGGGTAGCAGCCAACCCCAAAATATTCAAAAATTAATTATGAAAAAACTGTACATGGTGCCACGTTTAAACTTATACATAAATTAAGTTGACCCATAACCAATATAACAGTGCCCCTGTCAAACACTCGCAAGCCGTCAAAGGGGGTAGCAGTCAACCCCAAAATATTCAAAAATTAATTATGAAAAAACTGTACAAGGTGCCACGATTTAACTTATACATAAATTAAGTTGCCCCATAACCAATATAACAGTGCCCTTGTCAAACACTCGCAAGCCGTAGAAGGGGGTAGCAGCCAACCCCAAAATATTCAAAAATTAATTATGAAAAAACTGTACATGGTGCCACGTTTAAACTTATACATAAATTAAGTTCACCCATAACCAATATAACAGTGCCCCTGTCAAACACTCGCAAGCCGTCAAAGGGGGTAGCAGCCAACCCCAAAATATTCAAAAATTAATTATGAAAAAACTGTACATGGTGCCACGTTTAAACTTATACATAAATTAAGTTGACCCATAACCAATATAACAGTGCCCCTGTCAAACACTCGCAAGCCGTCAAAGGGGGTAGCAGCCAACCCCAAAATATTCAAAAATTAATTATGAAAAAACTGTACAAGGTGCCACGATTTAACTTATACATAAATTAAGTTGCCCCATAACCAATATAACAGTGCCCATATCAAACACTCGCAAGCCGTAGAAGGGGGTAGCAGCCAACCCCAAAATATTCAAAAATTAATTAGGAAAAAACTGTACATGGTGCCACGTTTAAACTTATACATAAATTAAGTTGACCCATAACCAATATAACAGTGCCCCTGGCAAACACTCGAAGCCGTCAAAGGGGGTAGCAGCCAACCCCAAAATATTCAAAAATTAATTATGAAAAAACTGTATAAGGTGCCACGATTTAACTTATACATAAATTAAGTTTCCCCATAACCAATATAACAGTGCCCCTGTCAAACACTCGCAAGCCGTAGAAGGGGGTAGCAGCCAACCCCAAAATATTCAAAAATTAATTATGAAACAACTGTACAAGGTGCCACGATTTAACTTATACATAAATTAAGTTTCCTTATAACCAATATAACAGTGCCCCTGTCAAACACTCGCAAGCCGTCGAAGGGGGTAGCAGCCAACCCCAAAATATTCAAAAATTAATTATGAAAAACTGTACAAGGTGCCACGATTTAACTCATACATAAATTAAGTTGCCCCATAACCAATATAACAGTGCCCCTGTCAAACACTCGCAAGCCGTCAAAGGGGGTAGCAGCCAACCCCAAAATATTCAAAAATTAATTATGAAAAAACTGTACAAGGTGCCACGATTTAACTTATACATAAATTAAGTTGCCCCATAACCAATATAACAGTGCCCCTGTCAAACACTCGTAAGCCGTCGAAGGGGGTAGCAGCCAACCTCAAAATATTCAAAAATTAATTATGAAAAACTGTACAAGGTGCCACGATTTAACTTATACATAAATTAAGTTGCCCCATAACCAATATAACAGTGCCCCTGTCAAACACTCGCAAGCCGTAGAAGGGGGTAGCAGCCAACCCCAAAATATTCAAAAATTAATTATGAAAAAACTGTACATGGTGCCACGTTTAAACTTATACATAAATTAAGTTGACCCATAACCAATATAACAGTGCCCCTGTCACACACTCGCAAGCCGTCGAAGGGGATAGCAGCCAACCTCAAAATATTCAAAAATTAATTATGAAAAAACTGTACAAGGTGCCACGATTTAACTTATACATAAATTAAGTTGACCCTTAACCAATATAACAGTGCCCCTGTCAAACACTCGCAAGCCGTCAAAGGGGGTAGCAGCCAACCCCAAAATATTCAAAAATTAATTATGAAAAAACTGTACAAGGTGCCACGATTTAACTTATACATAAATTAAGTTGCCCCATAACCAATATAACAGTGCCCCTGTCAAACACTCGCAAGCCGTAGAAGGGGGTAGCAGCCAACCCCAAAATATTCAAAAATTAATTATGAAAAAACTGTACATGGTGCCACGTTTAAACTTATACATAAATTAAGTTGACCCATAACCAATATAACAGTGCCCCTGTCAAACACTCGCAAGCCGTCGAAGGGGGTAGCAGCCAACCCCAAAATATTCAAAAATTAATTATGAAACAACTGTACAAGGTGCCACGATTTAACTTATACATAAATTAAGTTTCCTTATAACCAATATAACAGTGCCCCTGTCAAACACTCGCAAGCCGTCGAAGGGGGTAGCAGCCAACCCCAAAATATTCAAAAATTAATTATGAAAAACTGTACAAGGTGCCACGATTTAACTCATACATAAATTAAGTTGCCCCATAACCAATATAACAGTGCCCCTGTCAAACACTCGCAAGCCGTCAAAGGGGGTAGCAGCCAACCCCAAAATATTCAAAAATTAATTATGAAAAAACTGTACAAGGTGCCACGATTTAACTTATACATAAATTAAGTTGCCCCATAACCAATATAACAGTGCCCCTGTCAAACACTCGTAAGCCGTCGAAGGGGGTAGCAGCCAACCTCAAAATATTCAAAAATTAATTATGAAAAAACTGTACAAGGTGCCACGATTTAACTTATACATAAATTAAGTTGCCCCATAACCAATATAACAGTGCCCCTGTCAAACACTCGCAAGCCGTAGAAGGGGGTAGCAGCCAACCCCAAAATATTCAAAAATTAATTATGAAAAAACTGTACATGGTGCCACGTTTAAACTTATACATAAATTAAGTTGACCCATAACCAATATAACAGTGCCCCTGTCACACACTCGCAAGCCGTCGAAGGGGATAGCAGCCAACCTCAAAATATTCAAAAATTAATTATGAAAAAACTGTACAAGGTGCCACGATTTAACTTATACATAAATTAAGTTGACCCTTAACCAATATAACAGTGCCCCTGTCAAACACTCGCAAGCCGTCAAAGGGGGTAGCAGCCAACCCCAAAATATTCAAAAATTAATTATGAAAAAACTGTACAAGGTGCCACGATTTAACTTATACATAAATTAAGTTGCCCCATAACCAATATAACAGTGCCCCTGTCAAACACTCGCAAGCCGTAGAAGGGGGTAGCAGCCAACCCCAAAATATTCAAAAATTAATTATGAAAAAACTGTACATGGTGCCACGTTTAAACTTATACATAAATTAAGTTGACCCATAACCAATATAACAGTGCCCCTGTCAAACACTCGCAAGCCGTCAAAGGGGGTAGCAGCCAACCCCAAAATATTCAAAAATTAATTATGAAAAAACTGTACATGGTGCCACGTTTAAACTTATACATAAATTAAGTTGACCCATAACCAATATAACAGTGCCCCTGTCAAACACTCGCAAGCCGTCAAAGGGGGTAGCAGCCAACCCCAAAATATTCAAAAATTAATTATGAAAAAGCTGTACAAGGTGCCACGATTTAACTTATACATAAATTAAGTTGCCCCATAACCAATATAACAGTGCCCCTGTCAAACACTCGCAAGCCGTAGAAGGGGGTAGCAGCCAACCCCAAAATATTCAAAAATTAATTAGGAAAAAACTGTACATGGTGCCACGTTTAAACTTATACATAAATTAAGTTGCCCCATAACCAATATAACAGTGCCCCTGTCAAACACTCGCAAGCCGTAGAAGGGGGTAGCAGCCAACCCCAAAATATTCAAAAATTAATTATGAAAAAACTGTACATGGTGCCACGTTTAAACTTATACATAAATTAAGTTGACCCATAACCAATATAACAGTGCCCCTGTCAAACACTCGCAAGCCGTCAAAGGGGGTAGCAGTCAACCCCAAAATATTCAAAAATTAATTATGAAAAAACTGTACAAGGTGCCACGATTTAACTTATACATAAATTAAGTTGCCCCATAACCAATATAACAGTGCCCTTGTCAAACACTCGCAAGCCTTAGAAGGGGGTAGCAGCCAACCCCAAAATATTCAAAAATTAATTATGAAAAAACTGTACATGGTGCCACGTTTAAACTTATACATAAATTAAGTTGACCCATAACCAATATAACAGTGCCCCTGTCAAACACTCGCAAGCCGTCGAAGGGGATAGCAGCCAACCTCAAAATATTCAAAAATTAATTATGAAAAAACTCTACAAGGTGCCACGATTTAACTTATACATAAATTAAGTTGACCCATAACCAATATAACAGTGCCCCTGTCAAACACTCGCAAGCCGTCAAAGGGGGTAGCAGCCAACCCCAAAATATTCAAAAATTAATTATGAAAAAACTGTACAAGGTGCCACGTTTAAACTTATACATAAATTAAGTTCGCCCATAACCAATATAACAGTGCCCTTGTCAAACACTCGCAAGCCGTCAAAGGGGGTAGCAGCCAACCCCAAAATATTCAAAAATTAATTATGAAAAAACTGTACATGGTGCCACGTTTAAACTTATACATAAATTAAGTTGACCCATAACCAATATAACAGTGCCCTCGTCAAACACTCGCAAGCCGTCAAACGGGGTAGCAGCCAACCCCAAAATATTCAAAAATTAATTATGAAAAAACTGTACAAGGTGCCACGATTTAACTTATACATAAATTAAGTTGCCCCATTACCAATATAACAGTGCCCCTGTCAAACACTCGCAAGCCGTAGAAGGGGGTAGCAGCCAACCCCAAAATATTCAAAAATTAATTAGGAAAAAACTGTACATGGTGCCACGTTTAAACTTATACATAAATTAAGTTGACCCATAACCAATATAACAGTGCCCCTGGCAAACACTCGCAAGCCGTCAAAGGGGGTAGCAGCCAACCCCAAAATATTCAAAAATTAATTATGAAAAAACTGTACAAGGTGCCACGATTTAACTTATACATAAATTAAGTTTCCCCATAACCAATATAACAGTGCCCCTGTCAAACACTCGCAAGCCGTCAAAGGGGGTAGCAGCCAACCCCAAAATATTCAAAAATTAATTATGAAACAACTGTACTAGGTGCCACGATTTAACTTATACATAAATTAAGTTTCCTTATAACCAATATAACAGTGCCCCTGTCAAACACTCGCAAGCCGTCGAAGGGGGTAGCAGCCAACCCCAAAATATTCAAAAATTAATTATGAAAAACTGTACAAGGTGCCACGATTTAACTCATACATAAATTAAGTTGCCCCATAACCAATATAACAGTGCCCCTGTCAAACACTCGCAAGCCGTCAAAGGGGGTAGCAGCCAACCCCAAAATATTCAAAAATTAATTATGAAAAAACTGTACAAGGTGCCACGATTTAACTTATACATAAATTAAGTTGCCCCATAACCAATATAACAGTGCCCCTGTCAAACACTCGCAAGCCGTCGAAGGGGGTAGCAGCCAACCTCAAAATATTAAAAATTAATTATGAAAAAACTGTACAAGGTGCCACGATTTAACTTATACATAAATTAAGTTGCCCCATAACCAATATAACAGTGCCCCTGTCAAACACTCGCAAGCCGTAGAAGGGGGTAGCAGCCAACCCCAAAATATTCAAAAATTAATTATGAAAAAACTGTACATGGTGCCACGTTTAAACTTATACATAAATTAAGTTGACCCATAACCAATATAACAGTGCCCCTGTCAAACACTCGCAAGCCGTCAAAGGGGGTAGCAGTCAACCCCAAAATATTCAAAAATTAATTATGAAAAAACTGTACAAGGTGCCACGATTTAACTTATACATAAATTAAGTTGCCCCATAACCAATATAACAGTGCCCTTGTCAAACACTCGCAAGCCTTAGAAGGGGGTAGCAGCCAACCCCAAAATATTCAAAAATTAATTATGAAAAAACTGTACTTGGTGCCACGTTTAAACTTATACATAAATTAAGTTGACCCATAACCAATATAACAGTGCCCCTGTCAAACACTCGCAAGCCGTCGAAGGGGATAGCAGCCAACCTCAAAATATTCAAAAATTAATTATGAAAAAACTCTACAAGGTGCCACGATTTAACTTATACATAAATTAAGTTGACCCATAACCAATATAACAGTGCCCCTGTCAAACACTCGCAAGCCGTCAAAGGGGGTAGCAGCCAACCCCAAAATATTCAAAAATTAATTATGAAAAAACTGTACAAGGTGCCACGATTTAACTTATACATAAATTAAGTTGCCCCATAACCAATATAACAGTGCCCCTGTCAAACACTCGCAAGCCGTAGAAGGGGGTAGCAGCCAACCCCAAAATATTCAAAAATTAATTATGAAAAAACTGTACATGGTGCCACGTTTAAACTTATACATAAATTAAGTTGACCCATAACCAATATAACAGTGCCCCTGTCAAACACTCGCAAGCCGTCAAAGGGGGTAGCAGCCAACCCCAAAATATTCAAAAATTAATTATGAAAAAACTGTACAAGGTGCCACGATTTAACTTATACATAAATTAAGTTGACCCATAACCAATATAACAGTGCCCCTGTCAAACACTCGCAAGCCGTCAAAGGGGATAGCAGCCAACCTCAAATTATTCAAAAATTAATTATGAAAAAACTGTACAAGGTGCCACGATTTAACTTATACATAAATTAAGTTGACCCATAACCAATATAACAGTGCCCCTGTCAAACACTCGCAAGCCGTCAAAGGGGGTAGCAACCAACCCCAAAATATTCAAAAATTAATTATGAAAAAACTGTACATGGTGCCACGTTTAAACTTATACATAAATTAAGTTGACCCATAGCCAATATAACAGTGCCCCTGTCAAACACTCGCAAGCCGTCAAAGGGGGTAGCAGCCAACCCCAAAATATTCAAAAATTAATTATGAAAAAACTGTACAAGGTGCCACGATTTAACTTATACATAAATTAAGTTGCCCCATAACCAATATAACAGTGCCCTTGTCAAACACTCGCAAGCCGTAGAAGGGGGTAGCAGCCAACCCCAAAATATTCAAAAATTAATTATGAAAAAACTGTACATGGTGCCACGTTTAAACTTATACATAAATTAAGTTCACCCATAACCAATATAACAGTGCCCCTGTCAAACACTCGCAAGCCGTCAAAGGGGGTAGCAGCCAACCCCAAAATATTCAAAAATTAATTATGAAAAAACTGTACATGGTGCCACGTTTAAACTTATACATAAATTAAGTTGACCCATAACCAATATAACAGTGCCCCTGTCAAACACTCGCAAGCCGTCAAAGGGGGTAGCAGCCAACCCCAAAATATTCAAAAATTAATTATGAAAAAACTGTACAAGGTGCCACGATTTAACTTATACATAAATTAAGTTGCCCCATAACCAATATAACAGTGCCCCTGTCAAACACTCGCAAGCCGTAGAAGGGGTAGCAGCCAACCCCAAAATATTCAAAAATTAATTAGGAAAAAACTGTACATGGTGCCACGTTTAAACTTATACATAAATTAAGTTGACCTATAACCAATATAACAGTGCCCCTGGCAAACACTCGCAAGCCGTCAAAGGGGGTAGCAGCCAACCCCAAAATATTCAAAAATTAATTATGAAAAAACTGTACAAGGTGCCACGATTTAACTTATACATAAATTAAGTTTCCCCATAACCAATATAACAGTGCCCCTGTCAAACACTCGCAAGCCGTAGAAGGGGGTAGCAGCCAACCCCAAAATATTCAAAAATTAATTATGAAACAACTGTACAAGGTGCCACGATTTAACTTATACATAAATTAAGTTTCCTTATAACCAATATAACAGTGCCCCTGTCAAACACTCGCAAGCCGTCGAAGGGGGTAGCAGCCAACCCCAAAATATTCAAAAATTAATTATGAAAAACTGTACAAGGTGCCACGATTTAACTCATACATAAATTAAGTTGCCCCATAACCAATATAACAGTGCCCCTGTCAAACACTCGCAAGCCGTCAAAGGGGGTAGCAGCCAACCCCAAAATATTCAAAAATTAATTATGAAAAAACTGTACAAGGTGCCACGATTTAACTTATACATAAATTAAGTTGCCCCATAACCAATATAACAGTGCCCCTGTCAAACACTCGTAAGCCGTCGAAGGGGGTAGCAGCCAACCTCAAAATATTAAAAATTAATTATGAAAAAACTGTACAAGGTGCCACGATTTAACTTATACATAAATTAAGTTGCCCCATAACCAATATAACAGTGCCCCTGTCAAACACTCGCAAGCCGTAGAAGGGGGTAGCAGCCAACCCCAAAATATTCAAAAATTAATTATGAAAAAACTGTACATGGTGCCACGTTTAAACTTATACATAAATTAAGTTGACCCATAACCAATATAACAGTGCCCCTGTCACACACTCGCAAGCCGTCGTAGGGGATAGCAGCCAACCTCAAAATATTCAAAAATTAATTATGAAAAAACTGTACAAGGTGCCACGATTTAACTTATACATAAATTAAGTTGACCCTTAACCAATATAACAGTGCCCCTGTCAAACACTCGCAAGCCGTCAAAGGGGGTAGCAGCCAACCCCAAAATATTCAAAAATTAATTATGAAAAAACTGTACAAGGTGCCACGATTTAACTTATACATAAATTAAGTTGCCCCATAACCAATATAACAGTGCCCCTGTCAAACACTCGCAAGCCGTAGAAGGGGGTAGCAGCCAACCCCAAAATATTCAATAATTAATTATGAAAAAACTGTACATGGTGCCACGTTTAAACTTATACATAAATTAAGTTGACCCATAACCAATATAACAGTGCCCCTGTCAAACACTCGCAAGCCGTCAAAGGGGGTAGCAGCCAACCCCAAAATATTCAAAAATTAATTATGAAAAAACTGTACATGGTGCCACGTTTAAACTTATACATAAATTAAGTTGACCCATAACCAATATAACAGTGCCCCTGTCAAACACTCGCAAGCCGTCAAAGGGGGTAGCAGCCAACCCCAAAATATTCAAAAATTAATTATGAAAAAACTGTACAAGGTGCCACGATTTAACTTATACATAAATTAAGTTGCCCCATAACCAATATAACAGTGCCCCTGTCAAACACTCGCAAGCCGTAGAAGGGGGTAGCAGCCAACCCCAAAATATTCAAAAATTAATTAGGAAAAAACTGTACATGGTGCCACGTTTAAACTTATACATAAATTAAGTTGACCCATAACCAATATAACAGTGCCCCTGGCAAACACTCGCAAGCCGTCAAAGGGGGTAGCAGCCAACCCCAAAATATTCAAAAATTAATTATGAAAAAACTGTACAAGGTGCCACGACTTAACTTATACCGATGGGACCACAATTATACACTTCTGGACAAAATTAAGGGACCACCAACAAAAATCAAAATTACTTTATGAAAATCTCATATAACTTAATACAATTCAGATATGTCATAGCTAGATGATTTCTACATTGCTTTGTTAGTGTGCCATGAAGAAATAAATAATGACAATGCAATTGTTTTTATACAAACAAATGTCAACAGTAATAATACGAGTCAAAGACAAAGTTTTGAGTTGTTTTTGCATAGTAACGTGTGGTCATCAGGGGAAAAAAGTACAAAAAGTGATTGTTACCTCAACCTTTCCTAAATTATGCCACGGCATCATCTTGCAATCGGAGAAGTAGCTCAAATTATCATTCTTCTTCGCGAAGGATATTCGCAGACGGGAAGTTGCTCAAATTCTAAACACAAACAAATCTGTGGTACAAAGAGCTGCTGCAAGGCATAGAACTACTGGTAGTTTTACCAGAAAAAGACAAGATGCTAAAAGGAAAACAACTGCCAGGGAAGATCGCTACATATTGCAGCAGGCTTTAAGGAAGCGTTTTGTAACGTCTCGAGAGTTAAAAAATGATCTACGCTTGGCTACTGGAAAGGAAATATCAACAAAAACTGTACGAAGGAGGTTGAAAGAAGTTAATCTGACTGCCAGACAACCTGTAAGTGGTCTAGTTCTTACGGCGCTACATAAAAGGAATCGTTTGACTTTTTGTTTAAACTACCAGGAATGGGATGAAAGGCATTGGAGATCAGTTTTATTCTCTGATAAGTCCCGATTCCATCTTTCCCATAACGATCGCCGTGTTCTCGTTTTGCGAAGACCAGGTGAGAGGTACGCGCAATGCAACATTCAAGGTGTTAAGAAATTTGGCGGAGGATCTTTGATGGTATCGGGTGGGATAAATTTGAATGGTCGCACAGAGCTAGTTATTGTGCGCAATGGATCACTGACGGCAGCAAGATATAGGGACGAGGTTATTGTATCTCATGTACAGCCTTATGCTGAAAATTTTGGTCCAGGCTTTATTTTCCAACATGATAATGCAAGGCCGCACATTGCTAATGTTGTAACCACTGCCTCAAGAGAAGCAAATATTGAGTGTCTAGAATGGCCAGCAAAAATCCCAGATTTAAATCCCATTGAGCACCTCTGGGATCAGTTGGGCCGACGAGTTAGAAGTGTTCCTCAGCCTCCAATAACTCTTGAACAGCTGTCTAACTTGCTTATACAAGAATGGCATCAGATACCACAAGAAAGCATCCGAGTTCTCATTGCGAGTATGCCAAGAAGGGTGGAAGCATGTATAGCTGCAAGAGGTGAAAACACGCGTTATTAGTTCGTGTTAATGATTTATTTTGTAATTTTTTTTAATTTACTGATTTTCGAAATTTTGGTTACTTTTGTATTTAAGCTAGATTATGTCTAATTTGTTAATTTTCTTCTTTGACGTACCAGTTAAATAATGTAGAAATCATCTAGCTATGACATATCTGAATTGTATTAAGTTATATGAGATTTTCATAGAGTAATTTTAATTTTTGTTGGTGGTCCTTTAATTTTGTCCAGAAGTGTATATAACAGCAATGAGATAACATGAATAAGAAGATAACACATATTGCTTGCGTAGGAAAGAGATAAACATAGTAGCAAATATACGAGTAGGCTTGACGCTTACTTTAATTATGACATATGTCAACTAATTGTGCCTACTAAAATAATTTTGTTGTATGGTCATCTCTTTCTTACTCAAGCATTTTATTTTATTGTTCATGTTATCTCATTGCTGTTATATATAATTGTGGCCCCATCAGTACATAAATTAAGTTGCCCCATAACCAATATAACAGTGCCCCTGTCAAACACTCGCAAGCCGTAGAAGGGGGTAGCAGCCAACCCCAATATATTCAAAAATTAATTATGAAAAAACTGTACATGGTGCCACGTTTAAACTTATACATAAATTAAGTTGACCCATAACCAATATAACAGTGCCCCTGTCAAACACTCGCAAGCCGTCAAAGGGGGTAGCAGCCAACCCCAAAATATTCAAAAATTAATTATGAAAAAACTGTACATGGTGCCACGTTTAAACTTATACATAAATTAAGTTGCCCCATAACCAATATAACAGTGCCCCTTGTCAAACACTCGCAAGCCGTCAACGGGGGTAGCAGCCAACCCCAAAATATTCAAAAATTAGTTATGGATAAACTGTACAAGGTGCCACGATTTAACTTATACATACATTAAGTTGCCCCATAACCAATATAACAGTGCCCCTTGTCAAACACTCGCAAGCCGTCAACGGGGGTAGCAGCCAACCCCAAAATATTCAAAAATTAGTTATGGATAATCTGTACAAGGTGCCACGATTTAACTTATACATAAACTAGCTTTTACCCGCGACTTCGTTCGCGCGAGGTTCGTTATTTGTGTATTAAATAATGTTCCGCCCCGCCCCGGCCCGTCTCGACCCTTCCCGTCCCGTCCCGCCCCTTTCCCTCCCGTCCAGTCACGTCCCTTCCCGTCCCGTCCCGCCCCTCCTCTTCCATCCCATCCCCTCCCCTTCCATCCCATCTTTTTCTTTCCCTTTCCGTCCCGTCCGTCCCGCCCCGCCCCGCCCCGTCCCGCTTTGCCCCGTCCCGTCCCGTCCCGTTCCGTTCCTTCCCTTCCCGTCCAGTCCGTCCCGTTCCGTCCAGTCTAGTCCCGTCCCGTCCCGTTTCTTCCCTTATGTCATGTTCACCGTCTTGGACTTAAAAATAAATGCCATTTTCGCAATCAACGTCCCAATAAACCTCAATAACGACACCCATATCGATTTTTAGGCTTACTTACCCCATTTCACCCCCTAAGGGGTTGATTTTCGGAAAATCACGAAATACGAGTTTACTTATTTATTTTTAGGAGTACTCCTACGAAGTTTCAAGTCGAAATGTCTATTTAATATTATTTTTCCATACAAAATTGGAACCCCCATTTTACCCCTTTAGGGGTTGAATTTCGAAATATCCTTCCTTATTCCTTGTATACATAATAAAGGGAACCTCTGTGCAAAATTTCAGCTTTCTAGGTCCAAGGGTTTGGGCTGGGCGTTAATGAGTCAGTCAGTCAGTCAGGACTTTTAGAAATATATACAGGGTGTTTCATTAATAATTGGAAATATTTTAACTGTAGAATTCTGGGCTTAAAATATTAATATTTAACCCAAATCACTTAGATAAAATGTGGCTTGTTACTGAGATATAGGGTGTTTTATTTAAAAATTTAAAAATGATTTTTCCCCATTACTTTAAAACTATTTGACGTATCCGTATCATATTCGGCAGGAAGTTTAGACACTGTAAACCATGCTAAATTATGTTAAGTAAACGTTTCTGGCTACTACCAGAGGCGTACCACAGGGGCAAGTGAGTGGTTGACCCTTCCCAAATTCTACGCCACTGGCGGAATTGCCATTTTAACACAATTTTTCGATTCTCCAATACTTTCTATGTAAATAACATACTCTTCCTTCGTCACGATAACGTCATTATTTTTCGAGATATTTAAAGTTAAACATAAAGCTGAACAGTTATTTTGATTTTAATGTGTATTAATTATGTCGGTGTTTTTTGTCATAAGATTGCATTAATTACGCAAATGAAACTTTAATCCGTATTAACAAAAAAACATAATGTTATTTATTGAAATTTCTTGAAACTAATACATAGATGCATTCAACATAAAAAAAATGTATCCATGTATTCGTTTCAATAAATTTCAATAAATAACATTATATTTTTTTGTTAATACGGATTAAAGTTTCATTTGCGTAATAAATGCAATCTTATGACATAAAACACCGACATAATTAATACACATTAAAATCAAAATAACTGTTCAGCTTTATGTTTAACTTTAAATATCTCGAAAAATAATGACGTTATCGTGACGAAGGAAGAGTATGTTATTTACATAGAAAGTATTGGAGAGTCGAAAAATTGTGCTAAAATGGCAATTAGGCCAGTGGCGTAGAATTTGGGAAGGGTCAACCACTCACTTGCCCCTGTGGTACGCCTCTGGTAGTAGTCAGAAACGTTTATTTAACACAATTTAGCATGGTTTACAGTGTCTAAACTTCCTGCCAAATATGATACGGATACGTCAAATAGTTTTAAAGTAATGGGGAAAAATCATTTTTAAATTTTTAAATGGAACACCCTATATCTCAGTAACGAGCCACATTTTATCTAAGTGATTTGGGTTAAATATTAATATTTTGAGCCCAGGATTCTACAGTTAAAATATTTCCAATTATTAATGAAACACCCTGTATAAGATAACTGAATTTTTAAATTTCAAATTATTAACGTTAGGAATAATATATTTCGTAGAAATTTAGTTCTGTTTAATAGTTTTATTGATGTTCTTTAATTAAATTATCAATTATTATTTTTGATGTTCCTAAAATACACTCAAGGTTGCCGTTTACCTTGAATTTAGTTGGTTTTTTTTAACTCAAGCTTAGTTTCCGCTTGGTAATTACTTTCAAATCAAGAAAATTTAATAAAATCGCTCCACCTTCGGTGTCGTGCTTTTTCATTCCCTTGATTTTCGAGCAATATCCACAACAACCAAGCTTTCATAAAAAACAGCTAAATCGGCAAAAAGCCAACTTCTTATGTATTTACCCCTGTGAATTTTTCTATACCGGATGAAAAGTTAGTTCTGGCCCAATCGTTAAATTTCGAAATATAAAGCTTGAATATAATCGCGCAACCCTTTAGACCGAAGTTGATATGTAAGCATCTACCCACCCACTCAATCACTGTTACGTGGGAGAATGTGACGGAATATTAATTAATAGAGGGCTATTTATAAAATTACGATCGTAAATTTTAAACTTGTAACCTCAACCTTTAGGTTCAACGTAGAAATTTCAAAGTTAAAGTTATCGAAATAATTAATTTTAAAGCAAGAGTGTGCGTTGAACGTTTTGTGGAAAATTGCTATTTTTCCTAACATACGAGGGGAGGTAAAAAAGTTTACCATGCTGATGTGATGGCTAAATAACAGAAACCGATATATTTTTCTTGGGTCCTTATCAAGCAAATAGAAATAGTTATGGCCCAGGCCAAACGCTTTATGCATTACTTAATATTTGAAAACTAATTCGTTCAAATTTACTTGAACAAGAAATTAAGTAAGCATGCGAAATATCAGATACTTTAGACACCGCTTACTACAGTGAATGCCCTATTAGAATTTGGTTGAGACTAAGGTGTTACAACTTGAGCAAGGAATTGCTTATATATTTTACACAGTACACCCACGGTTTTACATTTCTTCCAAAGTATTACATTCTGTATAGGTTTCTACCCTCAGTTTATATTATTTAAAAACCACACCAGAAACGGAAATTAAACTCTTGATCTCACTAGTCAGGATGCTTAACAACTAAGCTACCGATCCCGGTAAGTCTGTTGTTGTGTCTAAGTTTATCTAAATTATTGTATTATATTTAAAACGCTTATTCTTTACTCCTTTGAATTTAGTATTTTGCTATGCAGTAACATCTTTTTAATAAATTTCCAAGAATGTCTGCTACAAATCAACGACTTATTTAGTCTATCACGATATACATTACAATAATTACATAAAGCATGTCACATAAAAAGTCTAATTATTCTTATAATACGAAACAAAAACTGTATATAATTGAGTTTGGCCTGAGAACAGACAGATCAGGATTACCCACCATCTCCGAAGTCCAGTCGTCTATAATATTTTTACTTGTGCTATCGAAAACTTTTTAACACAACAACAATTTCAGATAAGATGATTATACAAAAAGAAAACAAAATGAGGAGCGCTAATAATTCTGTTACCATATTCTATATGGAGAATATTTTAGATTATTTGAGTAGGTATTTGCTTTATATGCATATCACCTCAGAGGAAAAGATCCCTGAGACAAATTATATGTCTTCTTCGTTTTCATGGCTAGATAATACTTACAAGCTGAGGCTCAAGAAACTCCAAAGTATGACAATACAACTTGATCAAACCGCGAAATAAATAAAATAAAAAATTAACAAGCAAGAAGAAAATCACGACGTCTAATAAAAACAATTTTAAAATGAATAAAGCAGTGATGGGGTATATACGATAAATATATACGGCAACTGTTATTGAGACTCGGTATAAATTTAATAAGCGCACGGCTGCTTTCGCGCTAGAAAAATTAAATAAAATTCAAGGTTAGATCCTTCAGGGTCTTTAAGTCCTTAACTATGTGGCCTCACCAAAGTGTGTCAGGGAAAATTATTATGTACTTATAAATCAACAATGACAAAAATACTCATATTTTAAATTAACCAAACAAAATTATATTTCTGTCTTATATTGCCGGTTATTATTGGTGTATGGCATAGAGACGATGACGCTTACTAAGAAGAGCATGATTAAATTTAGAACTTCCCAGAGAGCTACGGAGAGAACAATGTTAGGTGTAAGTCTTCGGGACAGAAAAGACACGAAGAAATTAGACGCAATACAAAAGTGAGCGATATATCCGAGAGAATATTAAAGATGAAATGGCAATGCGTTGGACATGTAGTTCGTCAAAATCCAAACCGCTGGCACACAAAAATCGTTTCACAGAGACCAAGATTATCTAAGAGGAGTGCAGAAAGACCACAAAGGCGATGGATTGGCGACATCAAACAAACGGCAGGGAAAAAATGATACAAGAGCCTTGCCAAAAACCTTCCATTTACTGTATTGGGAAACCAAAATAACAAATAACTAGACACATCAAGAAATTAATAAAAAGCAATGTAACAATACATATATACTGCGACGCTTATTGATAAGTGACAAACAGCAATAGGCGGAACTACAGTGCAAAATGTACGGTGCTGAAGCTCCATGTGAATTATAACGCTTTCGTACTGCTCGGATAAGTGCTGAGTTCTCTATTTCAGACCTCAATACATTTAAAATTTCGTGAAAAAAAAGTATATTTCTAGCTCGCCTAAGCTTAGAAGGCACTCGGAAAATTCTTGAACTGAGAAGAGAAATTTGAAAATATCTATAGAAATTACCTTTGTGCATTCGAACTTTCAATACGATTTTTCGTTAAAAAAGACGACTTTTACGATCACTATGCAAAAAATTACTATTTCCACACAACCAACGGCAAGAACAGTAAATATGGTGATTTCCGTTGAAAAATTAAATGTATGACAAGTCGAAAGAACCCGACAGATGTAAACTTGAGGTGGATGCCGAAATAATTCAACATGTGATGACATTTAAATATATTGGAATAGACATCAGATATCACAAGTTAAAAAAAATGTTGAAAATGAAGTATGGCAGCAAACTATCATAGTCTAAAAGGCATTGTCTGCCGAAATAAGTACCAGCGTACATATATTGTACGCTGTAAGTACCGGGTGGCCACAAATAGTTGTGATCTTTTTTTCTTAGGTTGGCATTGTTTATGTTGGTGGCACTGTAAGTCTATTTCAAATTCGAGGTTAGCAGATTAGGTTTTGCGTCAGTCTGTGTCAAAACTGACGTAAAACCTAACCTGCTAACCTCGGATTTGACATAGACTTACAGTACCAACCTAAGACACAAATTACGACCATTTATGGTCACCCGGTATAACAGAAAGGTACCAAAGCAAAAACCAAAAACAAACTATAAAGTCAATTTTGATTACAGTGACTATATACAAGACAGTGTGGCCATACGATTGTTGGCGGCCATTTTCAGGCAAATTTGAGCGTAGAGATATACAGTGCCTTTAGAAATAATCGAACGTTTTTGAGTGGTCATTATTTTGGCCCTAGTTATTTTAACTAGTTGATGTTAGCTGCACGTGCAGTGTTATGTTTGGACGTTTGACATTTTTCATTGGCGTTCGTTCGTGGTGTTTTAAGGTGTTGCATGAAGTTTACAACCGGTTTTAGTTATGGTAGTTTACAATACAGCTAAATGCCGTCTTCCTGTTCCCTGTCTCCAAACCTCCCTGTCCTGTGCTTGGTCTTCTTCCAGGTTCCTCTCCTCTATGGCTCTCCGAATACCTTCATTCCACGGTTTGGGTGGTCTACCTCTTTTTTTCTTACCCGGCGGCGACCATTTAAAAATCTTCATAGGCCACGTCGTCTCCTCCATTCTCATCAGATGACCAAACCAGTTTAACGCTTTCCGTTCAGTTCTGTCCACAACTCATTTTGGTGCCTCCATTCTGCGTCTTATTTCCTCGTTCGTCACTCTATCTCGTCTCGATACCTTTCCGCTTTTTCGTCCATTTGAACTGTGTCTAGTCTTCGTTTCATTTCCGCCGTTACAGTCCATACCTCACTGCCATAACATAGCATCGACTCTACCATTACTTCACCTATTCTTTTTTTCTTTTTGTTAGAGATAGTATTGTCCCATCAAATTGATTTCAAGCATCCCATTATCTTCTTACTTTGTACTATTCGAGTTTTGATCTCTTCTGTTCCCAAACCTTTTTCATCGATTGTATTGTAGCACCGAGGTATTTAAACCTTTCTACTTGTCTTACTGCGACATCTTCATTTATTAAGACTTCATATTGTGCTTCCGAGTTGATTACTAAATACATACCTACTCCGTTTTCTCTAAACTTATGCTAAAGCCCCATTCATCGTAGCGCCGATGTAATCTCTTTATCATACATTCCAAGTCGAACGCATCTTGTGCTATTACCTACAACCATAGCACAATTCTAAATTGTCACATTTAAATACTGTGCAGATTATTAGTTTTTCAGGGCAATAGATGATAAAATTTCACCCGCTTGCGACGCTAATGAATTATTTGACACTGACAATTTACAATTGTCAGATTTGAAAGGTTTTATTTTCTCCCATAACCAAATGAACAGGTTCTACCAACCTCTTTGAGAACAACTTAGAAGTAACTAAATATTTTGCCTGTTAATGGCGGATATTCGCGTCG
The DNA here is from genome assembly GCA_940337035.1 of Agriotes lineatus. NCBI lineage: Eukaryota > Metazoa > Arthropoda > Insecta > Coleoptera > Elateridae > Agriotes > Agriotes lineatus. The sequence continues at coordinate 94,194 of CALNHX010002935.1, read as the reverse complement.
ACCAATAGCGGCGAAGACATCCCTATGGCCACACTGTCTTGTATAAAGCCACTGTAATTTTGATGACACTGCTGCGATCAGACCAGACACAACCGAAACTGAAAGATTAATTCAAACAGTCGAAATAAAAATCTTAGGCAGAATCGCAGTGAAAACACTACTAGACCGAGAAAATAACGAGAGCATTGGACAACAATGTAAGGTCGGAAACAATGAATGGGTACACATACAAAAATAAGAATGGGATGAACACGTTAGCAAGGTGACAGAAGAAAGGATAGTAAGAATTGCCAAAGACAAATCCCCAATCGGAAAGAGACGACCCAGAAAACGTCAAAGTAATAACCAGCATACTTAAAAGGTAAAATCGGAGAAAGAACATGTACATGGCCTAAAATAGGAGAAAGAAGAAGATAATGAAAGTAAACTCCAAATTTTAGTACTGTGTATTTACCTCTTATTTTATCCTTTTAAAAGAGTGGTTCGTGAATTTCGGAACACCCTATATAAACATAATAATTGTAATTTGTATCTGAAATAGAATTATTCAATATTTTAGATATTTTTTAAAATCAGCTAATGTCATTGCCATTATTCAATCCAATTATCAAATATTAATATCAACACTTTAATTTAAAATTGTTGTAATATTGAATATATGCTAAAATAATGTGATTTTTATATAGGTGTAACATTTTGTATTTATACAAATTTATATTTAATAATTTAATATATACAATTTTAAACGCAGTGCAAATACGAATAAAAATAAACATGCGCTGAAAATACTTTTCAGAAAATAGCTCCAGGCGAAGGTGTTTAGATTATCAATATCTCTCGCAGATTTTTGATTAATTATAGAACAGTACAGACTGAAACGGCACGAAGCGTGTTCCGAGTTTAAGCACCTGCGTGAATCTATTAATGTGCTATGAGCATTTCCAGAGCTGTGGGTTAATGTCATGTAGGTGTGGTAGTACATTATCGATGTAACAGCGCCTACCCTACGCTCTTTTTTAGTAATTCTGAAACAGTCGCCGGCAAGTCTGGTGCGCTAAATTTATTCGGTAGCAAGTTACCTACAACAAGCAAAATATTTAAATTGACAAGATATGATTACTATCTGCGAAAGTAGCAATATATCTTCTACATTTTACACGACTACAGTAGAATATAGTTTTGTCTATTAATCTAAAATAAATATCTTAGAGATTTAATTGAACAATCAAAGATGAGCTTTTCCATATCGAACAATCTGTGATCATAGACAAGTCGAATATTTCGCGCTGCGTAAATACAAGGGTGCGCAAGCGCCATTTACGAAATTATATTGATTTTCGAGGCTCCAAACAAAACATACGGTTTACAGTGACCCATAACTACACCAGGAATTGAGCTACTCCGCATCTGCGTAGTCGTGGTGTTGGTGGCCTAGTCTATTTTATGTAATCTCGCTCTCGTTAGAGTTTGCGCGTTAGCGCTGCAATATCTGATCACCATAGCTATGGAGCGGTACCGCAATCCATTAACAGCAACTATGGATTATGGCGATGTTTACAAAATTATAATTTGTGATTTTTAATATGTAATTTAGGATGGCTGAGCCAACAAATAGCTCTGTCATTAGTTGGTTTATATACTGATCTATTTCTGACGTCATGGGTTAAAGTTAAAAACCAAACAAAAACACATTCACGTTTATTTAATGAAATTACAGATCCCATACAGAGAATATTAATTTACAACAGATGTTTAAAGTGCCCACCATCCAGGTTTAAATCCATAATCGCTATTATTTTGATCTACTAGCATATTAGTTCAAGTGCCTTAACATACCGTACAAGTCACTATACAATGTTAGTGAACCAAAGTTCCTTAAATAAAGTTCATTTTAATAACATTTTTAACAGAAAAATTTAAAAAAAAAACAGAATAATGATAAAATATTGCTGTGGTCTAATAGCTTTTATTTGATTTTATTTACTTTAAATAATATTCTGAGGTTTTTATTTAAAATTTTCATTTTGTTCATAGTCTTTAGCATGTAGTTGTAATAACCTTAATTATTCGACTCTATCTCAGGATTACTATTAAAATCAGATTAAGACATAACAATGAATAACTATAATACCAGATATAGGACAATTCTATTTATTAAGTAATTATTGATAACTGCCTTTATCATACGTAACACCTTTAATAATAATATTCGATAATACTTAATATCAGTTAAATCAATTGTAGATTAATTTTACTGTTTGTTTACAATTTTATGTTTATCTAGTAATTTATGATTCAATTGAATTCAATTTTAATAACTTATATGTGTCTTGTTTTAAATTGACAGTTATTAGACTCACTTTGTAAGCTTCTTTCTTCCAGCTCTTAATCTTCTATACTCTTCTATTCGCCAGATCTCTGCTACAGCTATTGCTATTGTCGCTGTGGTTGGCTGCACATCCTTGTAGTGGTAATCGATGCACACACTAAGTTTTTACTTTCGCACTAATAATAATAGTTGTCCATCACACTCTTTCGGTGTATGGCAATATTAATAGGAGGTATATACCAGTACATTAACTTCTAAAATTCCAATGATAAAACGAAACTCTCAATCCTTTTAGGAATATTATTTTAATCTGCTTTTTATTTTTGTAGTTATTGAATGCTTTATCATTTAATGATCATATCAATATATTTCTTGTCCAGCGAATTTCTTCAATGATTACTTTCATAACCTTGGATTATGGAATATTCTCATATTCTCTTCTAATTATGTGCATGACACAGGGTATCCAGATTACGAATGGACGTCGATTTTTTAACTGACTGGGTTAAAATATAAGAACTGCTCAGAATATGTAGTACAATGGTACATTGTAAAATCTTATCATATTTGACCCATGGATTGGAAAAGCTAGAAATTAAAAAACAATGAAAACATTACTTTTTGGCATTTGTGATTGATTTGGCCCTTAGCACAAAGCAGCTTTGATATTAGCAATAGACTTTTTACGTACATTTCGAATCTGCAATGTTTTGTGGAAATGTTTAACTGCTTTTAAGTTGTTCACTATGTAGTAAAAAAAAAGAAAAAGCAAGATTTTATTATTATTATTATTAAGAATATGAGAAGAGTTGAGGACAAGTCCTATAAACTCTTATTACATAATAGCTATCAAACAAACAATTGTGTACAGTGTGCACTTGTACCTACTAAAAACAAACCCAAAAAAAGGAAAAAAAACTAAAAACTAAACTAAACTAAAACTATAATGTTGCATAGTTCTCTTAATTTAACCGATTCTCTATCTGTTATTATTTACCAGACATGAGGCATATATTTTATTGTATTTCAGTGAAATTCAGCAACACATGTTACTAAAAGCAACATTTTAAGACAATAAATTCTGCATGTATAGAGGGTGTTCCAGAAAAATCTAAGCATTTTCCATGTTTTGAAACAGTTACAACTAGTAAAAACAAGATTATAAGTGTTATTAGTTACATTAATAAACTTACAATAAACGCTCAACCATTTTTCCGGATGGAAACGTTGATTTGACACAAAAAAATTAACTGTACTCTTTCCAACATTTCTGTCGTAACTCACAAGTTTGACAACTGTGAAAGAATTCCTGCCGCAATTAAAATTGGTTTTTAGACATTTATTTTTCAGCCTACTGAACAACTAGATTTCGCCTGTTTAAAAATATGATGCTGCAGTCGCCCAGGGTGCATTCTTTCTATCTAAATCGTAATAGATATAAAAAATACAAAGACAAATAAATTTACTTAACACAAATTTGAGAGATATATCAGCCTTGCTATTAAAGAGTTACTATATGATCTGTGCCATTTCACCCATATTTCATCGACTAGTCCAGCGATATTAACTAATAGTATGCCAAAAGATGACTTATACCTGTATGGATTCTCATACCGAATATCATTCAAATTGTTGTAATGATTTTTTTAAGAATTCTGAAGCAGAATACTGCCTTAATGAAACACATTTGGATATAAGTAGATTGAATTAATAGTTATTTATTAAGACGATAAAGTTAAATTTTATTCACGAGTGAATCGTTTAACGTCTAGACGAAGTTTACGAAAAGACTAGTTAAGTTTCAAAGTTAAATTTCTTATTGTGATAAATTAGAATTTTACAAACTAACGGAAGAATTCAATAAGAATAAATAAATTTTTAAATTTTCAAAAGAGCTGGCCAGTATAATACGCAGCCTGGGAAAAAATATTTAAAGAAGTGCATTATATGTTCCCTCTTTCTTTCTTATTGCTGTTGGTGGTAGTTGAGAAAAAACGCAAACGTTACCTTTATCTTTGACTTAGGAGCTACTTTTCTATTAACTGCTCGTCAGGATTGTAGGATGAAATGATATAATTTAAAATTAAGTTTTTATAAATTGTGGTTTTGGTTGTTATAGGGGCATTTTATCTAGTGAATGTTGTGTCATGAATTTAGCAGTGTTTTGACTGAATTTGAATGACTTGAATAGTTTAATCTCGTTTATTAAAAATTAGTAAATCAAAACTTACCTCGTATATTCGTTAAGTGTCTGACAAGTTGTGCTAGAACATTGATTTTATTCTTTACAATCGACAATCAACGTCCAACTCGATCAAATCAGAAGACAGACATTCATTTTTTGCTAAGCAAATTATACCTGGTTTCTACAATTTTACGTCTCATTGAGATCGGTTGTTTGATTAAAAAATGTGTGTTATACCAATGCACTTTATTATTATTCTTTCAGCAAAGCTCTGTGATTTTAGATTTTTCAATCCATCCTGGATGTTTCAGCTATATAGTATTTATTTTTCGCATTTACAAGAAATACAATGTAGAATAATTAGTATAATTTCCAAAATATTTACTAAAATGTTTAATTTATTTCATTTTTAAATTTTCCAGGAAAATCGTTTATCTGTAAAATATTGTAATAACTTTGGTTAATATTAATAACGATACTAGAAAAATTTTTTTTTTCGCAAAACAAAGTAACCGGATTTTCTTTTCTGTTTTTATGTCGTAACGTTTATAATAATTTATATCAGAACCACGAAGGTGAAATAATTATTATCATTTTACACTTGTCTTATTCTAAATAATACAGAAACATGCTTTCGACCTTTGTATTGACACCTTCTGAAGCAAAAAAAACAGTTCGTTGTGATCGGTTTTAATATATATGATTAACTTTTTTTTTGCATTTACTTAAAATATAAAGTTTATCAGATTGACTTAAAACATCCTGTAATGTAATGAGAATTAATTTGATTACATACCGGTTTTTTTGGAAGCTGGAAATTCTTATGTAAGCATTTGTAGGCTGTAGAGTTCCCTGTTCCTCAATTGTAGTGATATATGAGAGTACTGACATTCCGAGTAATTTTCCCAGAAAACAGCGTAAAATCAGAATTCACATCAGATACATTTTTATTATCTGTAAGGAAACATGATTAATAATTGTGTAGCAGTAATTTTTCATTGTTTTGCATTGCAATTCTCTAACAGAATGCTTTGTCCTGGTTCAGTATAATTTCAGGGTAGTTTATGATGAACAAAGAAAGAAAATATTCGAAATAGTATACTGTGTGTTTCATTTATCACCTCCACACCCCTGTATCTTCCTTATTTATCTTCTAATCGAATTCAAATTTTGGTGAAATATGCTACCTTTCAAACGGGTTATTTCTTCATTTAAAATAATTTTACTTGACAGCCTACTGCAACTAAAAATAAATGCGAAAAATTGAAAAATCATAGTTTTTAAAACAAGTTGACAGAATAACTAACGATTATATTGAAATTTTTTACATTCATTTTTTTTTAAATTAGTTTACTAGTTTGTGATAAAATTATTTAAATATTATGAAAATGATCGCTTTTAGCGGTAGTATAATTGGCTACATTTTGAAATCGATCTGGAAATAAATAGGGAAGATAGAGATGTGTGAAGGTGGAAAGTGAAACACAGTGTATATAATCTACTCCATCGAATTTTTAATTTGGCGTTAAAAAAATATAAACAATTGTTCCTTTTGATTGGAAAAACAATATGAAAACATAGCAATTAGCTAATAACTAAATTACCAACATGCTAGATATTCTATTTCAGTTTTTTTAAGAAGTAAACTAATTGACCAGCGAGTTAAAATAAATTTTAATGTGCCAGAAATTTTACAAAAACCAGTGAACACTATATCGTCAGTGATGAATATCCTGGAAATATGAGTTAACCTCTACTTGGTGCAACTGCTAAGTATAAATGCTTAGTACACCAACCATAATTAATAAAAACCGAGTTTAAAAAAATAAATAAATACTTCAAAATTTGCAAGCTGTGCAATTACTTGATAGTAAAAAAACATACCTATTGGCTATTGGTAAATTGATAGTATTCAACTAATCAATTCTTGTCGTAGCACTAAAGTGGTGGAACTATTAAATAGTTTTCGAATTTTGGAATTCGAATGGTGTTTGTATTTTCTTTATAGTAAAGTAATTTGATTTTTTTGTAATTAAAGATACGATAGTCTTATCTGAAAATAAAAACAAATAATAAGCATACGCCTTTCAGAAGCTTCTTACTGAGAAATCACTATCAATGTACTTAATTTTATCAAGGTTTCAATTGCACATTTGTGTCCTGCCACCTGCAGGCGCGGATGGGCATTAAAATATCAACCGGGCATCAAAAGAGGTCTGCCCCCCCCCCCCCCCCCAATCGAAAATAGTGAAAAATTGAAAGTTGAAATTCCTTTATTAAATGATATTAAAAAAAACCAATCGTTTGATAAAAAAATATTTATGAAATAACACAACACAAATTTTCAAAATTATTTTGGGGATAAATAACAAATTTTTAAAATAACAATATTTTTGGAGTAGGTAAGATAAAATTAAAATAATATGCTTTCTCTAAAAAATTCTTAAAATAACAATTGATTTTTAAGTAGCTTCGAGCGGTTTGCTACGCAATCGATGATGTTGTCTTGATCGATGTTTTCTAAAACGTCTTTCTTGATACTCATAAGCAAGAAGCTTGAAAGCTTGGTTAGCGAAAATGCAGTAGTTTGATCTTGATTATGAACTTCGGTACTTTTGGTAGTTTCTTGAACATCAAGGGGTGTAGAATCCTTCTTGTTCATAAATTGATCTAACTTTTTACAACTTCCAGCGCCTTTTTCTAAATCCAGCTTGCGCTTCAGCCTCACACGTTCGGCGCCGCCCATTTTTTTTTATTCCTTGTTTATTCGTGAATACAGAATACTAACAGCATTCAACTTTTCTAGAAAACGAAAAAAAAATCGTTCAGTCAAATACACGAGTTTCCAATTTCTCAAAAGATAGGTAAATACTTATGGTTTATTCGAGATAAAACTTTCCAAATCACACAAAACAAATGGGGCAAGAATAATAAATCATCAAAAATTACCAAACCGGCGCTGTTAACTATATACAGAATTCAGATCACACGCACGAATAACAGTAGTTAGGCCAACAGTGATAAAACCGGATAAACCCGTATTTCCAGTTCAGTATCAGGGCTGGTGCAAGATTAGAAGACAGTATTCCTGGAAATATAAGCGCGTCTCAACGTTACATGCACCTGCCCCGACTGCTCGTATATCGTATCATGATTCGTTATACGTTGACTGATTCAATTTATTTATTTTATATTTCTTTTTTATCGGATGTGACCGGCGCGGCGCCAAAAGCGTCAAAAACGGCCCAGCGCCCCGGGAAAATGCCCGGTTTGCCTTATGGCCCATCCGCGCCTGGCCACCTGAGTAAAATAATACATATCTGTTAATCAAATAAACTATTTTTAAAAACAGTGGTGGTGTTATTAAATTATGCAAATAGAAATATGAGAAAATTCTATTTTAGTGTAGGTATATATTAACAAGATTAAAGAGAACATTAATAGAAACAGTAATACTAATTTAGTAAACTTATTTATTTAGGAATTTCCGATGAGTGTAATATGAATGCTACTTCTTATTTAGTATAATATTAACGTACATAATTATAGTACCTGATCGATGACAAATTGATATTGGGAAAAAGTTTAACAAGACGTGGGATGGGACTATAAGGGGAGGAGAATATCCAATTATTCTTTAAAATTGAATATTTAATGTAATAATAGTACCTCTTCTCAAACTTCAGTCTCACTCAAATCGTTAACGAATACTTCAACAATTCTAACTTATTTTACTTCTTTTCGAACTTCCTAAAGCTAGTGGCCATTCTCCAATTCTGCCGCCTACACCAGCTAAACTTTCTAATGAGATAAAAAAATGCATGCTGAGAATGTAGTTTTTTGAATGTTCGAATTCTAGTTTTAATGTTTTTTTGTAACTTTAATTTTATTGCTGTATTCGTTGTTACTCTCCGTTTAAAATGTTATTAAAAGAGGGTTTCAAACTAAAGTCCTAATGTAACAAGTGTAAATGCAATACAAATAATAATGAAACACTTGCAAAGCGACGAAACCGCTCAAAGGGTTACAGAAATTGCTGTTCTCCAATATTGTATAATGCTCACAAAATACTTAACGCAACGATAATAGTTGTCACTCGAGTTCACACAATTGTGCACATAACTAATCACACGTGACATTGCTATAAACTACAAATATCATTAAGCCTGACAATTGGTTTCCCCTCTCATATATTATAATAGGAAAATCGATTACTGATGACAGCAGTACCATTAGGAAACTGCCAGGATCAAAATATATTACTGATGAACAGCAATACCAATATACGTAGTGCCATGTAAACCATCTTCTGGACAAATGCTGAAATTAAGATAAATAAAATATAAAAAACAGTAGCTAAATTTTTATTGAGGGTTCCAAAAAATATGGGTCCCTCCTTCAAGATATTTTAATAAAATTTAGATTAATATTTGTTCGTAACAGCTTATACATATATCTAATGCAAAAGTTAACATAAGGTAACCATATATGTATTATACATACCTATATTGCGCACAGCTCACCATTATACATTGAAGAGTTGGTTATCTGTCTCACTTCGTTAGTTTCCCACTCATAGCCGCTAGCAATATAGTAAGTATTGCATATCTGGAAGTAACTAGTTTAGCATGCGAAACCCTATGGCTACACTTTAAAAAACGTATAGTATACAGGGTGTTATGGAAATTAGTTCAAATATTTTAACCCGTAATAGAACTGGCTAAACGGAATACCATTGACAGCGTAATAACAGTTGTTGATTCACTTCTCAGAATTCTAAAAATGATAATTATCAGAAGCTTGTGTAAATGTTGAATTTTTCTACAAAGAAATATATGCTAAATTCTACCAAGTAAACAACTCTGGGAAGCTTACCATATACTGATTTGTAGAAACAACGTTAACATTGTGATAAGTATCAAAGCGCATCCATAGTAAAGTGGAAAAATAAGTTTAATGGTCCATTAGTCACTGCATTTATTATGCATTAAAATATATTCTAACTACATATTGCACTTTATTTAATCTGTCGATACTACATTTACTAAATCGTAAGAATTTAACTGTGCAGTGAATATAACGTTATTGTGTATTGCGTTTTCAGAGAGTCGTCTGTTATTACGTTTCCGGAACGTAGTCTCCAGTTTATGCTAAAATCGTAAGTCACTTATCGTCACGTATTTTAGTTTTGATTTAAAAAAGTAGCTTATGGTATACTTTAGACTCGTATAACATTTGCTATCAGTACGACTTGTGATTTTTTGTTTGTCCTCAGAAATTAAAAGAGAATGAGAACAGCATAATAATTATGTGTTTGAATATTTCCAAAATTTATACTAGATAGTCCACACCTCCTATTTCTTTTGTTGGTGACTACGTGATTTTTTAAAATAGAGTCATTCATAACGGCCGCCGTCCGTTAAAGATCACGTGATTTTTAAATTATATTTACTAAATTGTTATTTAAATACATACATTTTTGTTACGAAAAATCATAGGGCCTCTATTTCACAAGAGATGTCAGTCCCTTATTCAAATTTCGTTCAGGCTAAATCAATGTGACTTAAAATAACCATTTATTGAATTTTGAATTGTAAATTATAAAATATTGTTATTCGCAGCCTCTCGCGCAATAGTGTCCACGAAAAACTATCCTTCTGAGTAATTGAGTAGTTACTAGCTCAAAAAACTTGCCCTGTATTCTACTGGCTCAACCAGACAAGATATTTATCACATTCGCCATTACGGGTTGGGAATTATATAAACTCACCGGTTAATTTGATAAATATTCAATAATTTATCACATTTACCAAATTTAGTGGTGATTACGTATATATAATAACCGGCAGTTATACATAATTTATAAATTATAATACATAATACAGTTTATTACATTTATCGTAAAAGATATACAGTAAATTTCTCTACTGCACGTGAAAAACATATTTTTTCACTTATAATTACACGAGAGCTTTTTTTTGTCGAAGTAAACTTGACATTTAAATAAGCATTTCTTGCTCGGCAATTCAATGAAAAAACTGCCTGGCAGTTTTTTGAGTTGAATTGCCTAAAAGCAAGGAAACTCAAATTATAAATGTTAAGTTTACTTCCATAAATAAAAAGCTTGAGTGTAATTCGGTACGACACTTTAATGAATACATATTTAATTTATATATTAGGTAATTTAGAAGTCTCTAAATTAACAAACAAGGCAAAAATTATTTTAGAATTAGACCGTTTTAAAAGTTAGGTTCCGTTTTGTCGCTGGAAAAGTTAGGGCTAACTTTTGCTGCTGTCATAGTGACAAAAAATCCGCGGCTTATGCATTAAATTATCGATGTTAACACAAAAATTAAGCTAAGAATTATTCTGTTTTATTTACGTTAATTATTATTAGTCTCCAAGGGCGAGATTTCATTGCGTTTGCAGATTCTAAAAATTATATACATACACACATGGAATATTCTATCCATTTAAAAGTTGGCTCATTCTGAAAAATCATGAATTGAAAAAATACAAAAGTTTTCGAGTTTGCAGAAATAATTTAAAAAATTAGAGAAAATGTATTCGAAAACAAATGATATAACTACTGTCGTTGCTAGTGATGAAGAATACATTTTAAATCAAATTTCAGTTGTTGAGTTCAATTAGTATATGAGAAACTGGTTGAATCTATAGAGAAAAGATTATAATACATAGCATTGCAATGAGAATCAACATTAGTAATGTGTATAATTCCCAAACATCAAAAATCTGAAATCTCGTTCCCCAACTGTTTTCAATTCTCTATTATTTCACAAACGTACATATCAATAAAATTAAAATAGGTGTTTATTGCATGACATTGAAGATTAGTATCCTAAATGCTGTTAGAAGAATGAAGAAGACGAAACAGTAGAAAAATATGAAATAGCACAATGAATATAAATACTGGGAATTGTCAAGTTTCCTATCTTTTAAAAAATCGACCAGTTAGTAACACAACACAATAAGTACATGATATCAGCCTAAAACTGATGTGTCAAAACCGATTATATGTACAGTAAATTTTATAGAAATACCACTCGTAATTTACAAACAACCGACCTAATTTAATCCAACTTAGAAATAGATTGAAAAGCCTCCATATCAGATTCAAATAAGGCACATGTTTGTTTCATCAACATTGCCATAGGTCCATGTCGGTTTACTTACTATCAAAAGAAGTATTTGGAGAGAGACCAAATAGGCCAGTCGATAAGTCGCTTAAAATGGCTGTTAGCGGAAGCAATTTCGGACAAGCTGGAATTTATTTTAATTTGTTTGATTTTGTGTTAAGATATGTCTCTTAAAATTGCACCCCCTAGAAAGCCCGGATTTGGCCGCCATCTTGAAAAAAGGGGCAAATTAAAAAAAAAAATTATTATTTGTAAATATCTCGGTTAGTATCAACTTTAAAGTGAAATATATCGTTATCAAAATTGAAGGAGAGTAAATTATCTACAAGAAATGTTCTATACATTTTTCTCGTGCGACTACCTGTTTCGAGGTTAAAGGCGTCGAAAGCTAGATATTCTAATGGCATTAGCTAATTTTTTCATTGCAGTCATTCTTGAAATCATGCACATGCTTTTATAGATTGTCAATGTAGTTTCTATGGCAATTAAACATATAAGACTAGTACAAGTACCTCTGGTAAAATTAGAAAAAATCCATCTAGAAGATCTAAGAAACAGTTAGAGGATTACTTTCAATACGAACTAGCTCCTTATCCACTTTCACTCTTCGATGAGAGAGGAATGCGTAGAACTAAAAAATCAGTTCTGTACGATGCGTTTGTACCCAAATGAAAACCAACTAGACTCAACAAGAATCAAATCACTACAAATCGGCAATTATAATAGGGGAAGACACTGATTCTTACCGGCTTGAATCAGTCTCGTTCTAGCATTTAGTTTCTGAAGCCATCCAATAGAAAGACTCGAAGCCGGATGTATGCACCTCATAATATAAATTTGGATGCTTCAATTACGGACAACATTTTATTGCTACACGCATTTAGTGGCTGTGATACTGTTTCCGCATTATACAGGCAGGGGAAAATGTATGGATCAAAACACTGTGAATCATTGAACAAATATAGATACCACTGTTTCGTACAATCTATTAATAAAAGTTTACCAAATCTAGCATCATTACCAGCAACCAAAGACACAGCTCGCTTGCATCGTTCCGTACCAAAATTAGCTATGGCATGGAAACGAAAAATCAGCTTTAGACAGAAAATGGAGAAATTTGAAGAATGAGTTAATGCCCATTCCCACTGTAGAAGACGCAGCTCCCCAAGAATGATTAAAACTCGTTTCTTGTAAATGCACCAAAGGTTGTAAGGTAGCTTGTAGCTATCGTAAAGCAGGTTTGCATTGCTCAGTAATGTGTGGTTTCTGCCAGGCCAAATTTTGTTTAAATACTGTGGACGTGGTCGAATTAGACGACGACGTGGACTTGCATATCGATATAGAACAATCAATAGAACATTCTGAAGATTATGAACCCAATCCGGAATATGAGATAGATGTTGAAGGTCAGGGTGATATTGAGAATTATTTTGAACCACCACCAACATCAAAAAGGCAAAAAAATTATGAGCCGTCAACTTCAAAAGAAACTTGAAATTAGCATTTGCATAGTGTATTAGGCCTATTGATGATACCACTTTAAAAATCGCGCCGAGTACTCCACCTCTAATTCGTGTGAAAGCGAGTACAAAGTGAGCGACATAATTTCTTTACATGAGTAATAGAAATCGTATATAGTATGAAAAAAGAATGTTTGTTGCATCGGACGCCAATAATAATAAAAAAAGCAAATGCTAGAAAAAAATATTTCGAGGCCTATGAATTCGAAACAAGCGAATGTATGACAAAAATGCAGGGAACATTTTTTGTAGAGAATTTACCCTTCTTTAATTTTGATGACTACGTATTTTGCTGAAAAGTTGATAGTAATCGAGATATTCACTAATATTAGAAAAAATATCAAAATTGTGACTTTTTTTAAAGCATGGCGCTTAAATCCGGGCCTGTCAAGGGGTGCAAAATTAATATATAGTTTCTGAGTCCCAATAATTCAGATTAAAATTTATTCCAGCTTGTCCGGAATTGCTCCCGCTATTAATGTACTTGTCGACTGGCCTAAAAATGGAATCTAGTTAACATTAGCGCATAAAGTTGTATCCACAACTTTTGATACACCCTATTTATAAAATACGTTAGTCTGTTCAGTAAATAAAAAAAATTCATGAGTGTACGACTACAATAAATCTTTGTCTAGGAATCTACTTACAAAAAGTTACTAAAACAAGTAGGTGAAGGTAGAGTCCCTGTATAGTATTAAACTAGAGTCCCTGTATAGTATTAAACTATAATATACAGGGACTCTAGGTGAATGGTGTGACATTTACTTACTTAGCATCTGTCATAAGTGTTACAAATAACTACTTTTAAGGATGTAATACAAATAGGTACTGTGTTGTATACTATGGACGTTACGTCTATTAATAGGTATTTTTATTATATTTTATTAAAATTCAAGCCAACATTTCTTGAAAAATATCTACTTTGACATTGAAATAATGAGAAATATTATTTGTCATTTTTAAATTCAAACCCGCTTTTATGCAGGTGTGGAAACCTTTGCAAAACAAAAAAAGGAATCCCCAGTACAACAATTGTAAACATATGCCAACTTAAAAAAACAATGTTTTTGTTTTTACTGAATTGCCTATACGTATATCATACTTATTTTTTAGATTAAGTTTAACCAGATATATCGCTGTGCTACGGAAGCTTTATTTATATCTAGCGAAGTAATCGGAACTATATATATCCGCAAAATAAGGTAAATGATGCAATAAACAAAATCAATTGCAAAATATCACATAATTATTTCCTTATGGTGTTGTATACGTATATTTAGGAAGTATTTTCATATTACAAATAACATTTACATTTTTGAAAGCTACAGCTAATTATCCTAATCAGTATTCCAAAGTCAGCCTTGATCGTGCCTGCAGGTATAAGTATACTAACAGACGATAATAAGTTTTTCATAATACGTTCGTTATTAGCGTATCTAGGAAATGACAATATGTTCACACCTTGAAAATATGAAATTTAGATTATCATTTGCGTTTTCGAAGCTTCAATACAGACATTCTGCAGTTTAATTTTGAAAAAAAAACGCGTTTTGTATGGTGTTTAATATGTAGTTCAATATTATTAATGCAATTTTGAACTACTACAGTCAAACAAACTTGTTTCCGAAGATCATCCTCAGTAAATTTTTTCCAGAGTAATTTGTTAGATCACGCCTAAATGACAAAAATTAAACAGTTCAATTTGAAAACTATATCTAAGAAGTCATGTTCTATATGCTTAAATAAAGTCATGGTAGATAATATTTTTTAAAGTATACAGGTTGCCTAACATTGTAAAAAACATGACAATTCGATAAGTTGGAAAAGGTCGAATACTATTTGCCATAAGAGTAACCGAAACGGAAAATTTAATTATTACTTTTGCTTCCTCTTGGCAAAATATATATCCATTGCTGTCTAGCACACTTATGCTCTATGTTCCATACAATTTTAGGCAATTTACTTTTTGTAGTTTATAGATATTGTCAATATATAATCAATTTTATAAAAAAATTAGGCAGCCGGCATTGTGATATTTATCTTATCGTATTGTTATGTTTATTACTTTTTCGGAGCTGTAGAAATAATGGATTGTGTTAAATTTGTAAACTGGGCAAAACACTAAAAGTGCCTTTAATATTTATTTTTGCATTATTTATTTGGTATATTGATCCAAGCCAGAAAGCAGGAGCGAAGTGGTAGTTATATCTTTCAGTAGTTTGCTTAGAGACTTCATTTCTCTAGATACATTAGTCACGCCGTCTACCAGCTGTACTATGTTCAATTACTCACCCTACTAAAGGAACACTCGCCCGCATTCTGGACTATTAGTAAGTGTCTGATATTTCAGCTGTTGTCAGTATTTTGTAAAAGAATCAGTTTAATGAATAAATATAAGAAATTGACGTCGATATATTCCTATTAAACAAAAGTTTAATGTTTAAAAAATAAAACAAGGTACTTATCACAAAACTAGTATTTGACTAAACAAATTTTAAGGCAAAAACACGTAGTAAGTACATAAAAATTATCAATTGATTATAAATATTATAATAAGGAACAAATAATGATTCACAATAACAATCTACTTTAATATGGGTCAATCGGATGTTGTATTTCTTGGAAATACACGTAGGTATAGTCTGTTCAATAAACATAAAAACACAAAGTAGCCTTTGATTTTCAAAATGTCATGTGTGTACTTCTAGAAATTGTTTGTCTAGGAATGTACTTACAAAATGTTACTAAAACAAATAGGTTAAGGGTGTGACATTTAGTTAGCATCTGTCAAAAGGTTTATAAAGAACTACTTTTAAGAATATTATATAAATACTGGGTAAATACTATTGATGTAGCGTTCATTAATAGGCATTTTTATTACATTTTATAAAAGTTCAAGCGAAAATGTTCGGAAAAATACTCACTTTGGTACTGAAATATTATTGTCATTGACTGTCATTTTTAAATTCAAACTCGTCTTTATGCAGGCGTGGAAACCTTAGCAAACCAAATACAGAACCTCTATTACAAAAATTATTTCGATTTTTTATGGGGAATATTTGCTTACGGCGATGGCTACTAACCAAAAATTCTGAGTACATTTTTAGAAAAAGCAAGACAAGTGTTCAGTTAAAAATTAAGACATTGTTTTTACTAGATAATAAAACATTAAGTAAATTCTTCAAAATACCTATATGAATCGAGGAACCATTTTTAGATTATTAATGTCATTTTGGTAATATAAACAAGTCACGCAGTAGACATTTTAACAATATATTGTCGTGAAATTAGCTATTAAATAGTCGTTACGTCGACGTTATTGTATCTCACTTTAATCAGTTATCTACTAATACGGGTAATAGCTTAATTGTAGTAGTTCATTTTACACGTCAAATTAACCTGCAAGTAAATTACCCATTTACGCGGCGTCTTAATTTGCTGAATAAATCATTTCTTGGAACACGTGTTTAAGCAGTTATGCCAACTGCAAGTTTCCTTCATTGACAGTTTTGCATTTTTTATTACTTACTTATAACTTAAGTATCCTAAAGAAAACTTAAATAAATACAAAAAGACTATATAAAGATTCTAAATTTTTTTTAGCGATAATAGGTAAGCAGATAAATATCTTTCAGTACATTGTATTTTTTCCACTTGGAAAACTGCATATAACTAGCTTGGCCGTAACGTGTGAAAGTTGTAAGCATCGGTAATCATAAACTCGACAAGCGCGCTATTGCAACCACGGACACGCTGCTCGAGCGCGTCTAAGCTGAGGTGGTTCCAATACAAGCCTAAATAATGTATTCATCCCCCCTCACCGCAGTTTATAAAGTGTCAAAAAGCTGAGCCGCTTCGATCTGGCTCTCATGCGTTCGTAAAAGCAATCAGTTATGGTCAGTGGCGTATTAGGTATTACCAAAGAGCATATATGCTCTTTGGTATTACCATGCTTGGTGCTAGAAACCTTAACATTTTCCCCCCAAATTTTACTTATTATTCGAAAAATCCCGAAATTATTGGCTGTGAATATTTTAACTTGCTATTTTCACTGGATACAGGCTTAGGTTTCTGCCATAATACGACACTGCTTACCGTACAGTTTATATTCATGAAATAAAATACAAAAATTGGTGTTCTACATTTTCTGCATTTTCAAAATGTCCCCTATATTTGCACATGACAATTTTAACCATCCGACGTCCTAAAGGGCAAAATGATTTATGAAGAACAAGAAGACATTTTTAACAGTTCTTTTTTACTCTTATATAAGTCTGGATCTGCTGACTTTCATGCTAGTAACATTATTTAATCTCTACAAATGGCTGTGAGGGGTTTAAATTGGCAAACTATTACGTATTTTATTTTTTTACAAAAAAACTAAGAATGACAAAAAAGTATTTAAGTAAATCAAGCTTTCCAGTATATATTTTTTGTAACTAAATTATTGTTCTTTAAAAAGTTTTACTAAAAACCAGTTTATATGACTTTTATCGTTGTTTATTTTGGCACATTGCCCAAATTGTCCAACTATTGGGGGCAATACATAATGCAGCTTTAGAAGCACTAGGTAGATATGAAGTTAGAAACGTAAAACAACAGAAACCATATTGGCGGGACGAAGAAATAGGAAAAGAAATAGAAGACAAAAGAAACAAATACCAACAATACTTGAATTCTAAAAGTGTACACCATAAACTAATATATAAAGAAGCACAAGCAAAAGTACGTAGAAAAATATGCCAGAAAAAAATTAGTCATGGGAAAAAAGCTGCACTAGAATAAATACGTACCTAGGAGGACGAGGAAGCACAAGAGTTGGAAAATAATAAAAACTATCAGGAAAGAAAGAAGAAACTAGATTATAACCACCATAAAACCGCATGAGTGGGAGTAATACTTTAAAGAACTTTTAACAGAATAACGTAGAACATTTAAGGATAATAGTACACAACATAATATAAGAACAATAGGTTCACGTATAAGACTCACAATAGAAGCAGTTAAAAAACGCATATCCTTGAAAAATGGAAAAGCTCCGGGTCTCGGCGATATATATGGAGAACTGATCAAGAACGGAAGTAACAAGCTGTACAAACATCTATTAAAACTATTCCAAGATTGTATAAATAGGAAAGAAATACCAGAAGAATGGAAAATAGCCTATCTATCGACTATACAGGATGCCCGAATTTCGTAGGGACAACATGGGTAACTTTTGTATTTGAAGAGATAGAGAGATGGTTAAATTAGCAAAAAGGTGCAGGTTTGAGAGCTCATTAAGAATTCATTTCAAATTTTAATTGTCATGGCCCACTTGTTCTCCTAATTTCTTTTATATGCCGTAACTTTTTTGTTACTTAAGCTATTGAGATGCGATTTGAACTAATTTGCATGGTAATTTAAATACTTTTATTGGCACTTAATAAAACCAATTTTATTTGTGCAAATTTGTAGTAATCTAACCTAACCTCAAAATTTTAAATTGGTACCGTGCAATTTTTTTGACCCTTTTAAGAGAAGATTTTTTTCTGAATGCAATGATGTATCACATGATATGGTAAATTCTTCAAAATTTTGAAAAACTGAGCTTATTCTATTTACAGGCAGAAATCAGTAGTGCCATGATCACAATAACTTTGTTTTTTGTTTATCACGTTATCTGTGAAATTATGTTTCGAAACAAAAAGCAGGCTTATCATCATACAACCAAAAACAAAAATTAAGACAGGAAACCACATAACACATGAATTCACGGTGACCAAAAGGCTGAAACAGGGATGCTGCCTCTCGCCAACACTATTCAAAATATATCTTGAACAAGCACTCACCGAATGGAAAAAGAAATGTCGAAACATGGGAATGCCACTAAACGATAATACATTATATACACTATGTTTCGCGGACGATCAGATATTAGTAGCTCAAGATTACGATGACATCAACTGTATGACATGCAAACTCATTGAAGAATACGCAAAGTGGGGATTTGAGGTCAAGTTGAGTAAAACTGAATATATGTGCATCGGTGGACAACAGCAAGATGTAATACTCGACAATGGACAACGTATAAAACAATGTACGGATTACAAATACTTAGGAATCAAACTCTCACAGAACGGTACACTAGACGAAGCAATCAGACAACGAAACATACAAGGAAGAAAGGCTATATCTATGTTAAATGTATTTTATGGGACAAAAACGTCAACAAAGAAAATAAGAAACGAATATATAACACTCTTGTCAAAAGTATAATAACATACAGCTCGAAAGTATGGCCAATCAAAGACAGAACCGCGAAAATGTTACAGGCCACAGAAATGGACTTATGGAGAAGAGCGTCAGGTAGATCAAGAATGGAAAGAATAACAAATGGCCAAATTAGAGAAATTATGTATATAAAACGTACAATAGTAGAGAACATTAAAGACAAACAACTGATATGGTTCGGACATGTTCAAAGGATGCCAGAAACGAGAATACCTTAAAATACATTTCGCGAAAAAGTAGCAGAAATCGAAATTTTCCATTTACTTTATATGTAAGGAGCGATGCCATAAGCAATTTACATGAAGACGAAACAAATCTTGACAGTTTAATCTTTGATGCTTATGATGATGAGGACTTTTACAAACACCGTGTATCGCTAATCCTGTCATAACGTACAAAAGCGTTCTTTTTTCCACAATGCTTAATAGAATATATCCCTTGAAACATTGCTTTCATTTTAAGAATTATTGTTATAGAAGTACTTTTTATAGATAACTTCGGAAGTGAATGTGAATCGCATTTATTATTTTAAAGGAACTTGTTACGGTCTTAAACTGACTTTACGACACCGCACCGGCTCATACATAAACAAAACGGCCGGCGCGTGCCGTAATGGACGAAATCGGGACGAAAGTTCTCCTAGGCCGCTACCCAGCCGCAACAAGATAGGCCGGCTAGACTTTCAGTGGAGTTGGGCGGGTTCTTAACGAGATTATCTAAGGGTAACGGCCAGAGGGTCGGTAAATAACGGTAAAATAAAGAGGGTGCCACCAAGCCTGTCTTAACCCGAATAACCGGGCCTGGGCGGTTAGACGGGGGCGAAGTATGCAAGACACTCCGTCGATAGGGGTACTCGTGAATTATAAACTCACACAACGATTTCGTGATGGCAAAAATACTTAGATCATGAAGTGGGGCTCTTTCAGCCACGGCAATGTCACCACCAAGCTTACCTGCACGCTCTGATCTCACTGGCCCCACCGTACATTTATCTTCTCAATGATGGGCGTACGCTGAAACAGAACATGCACAAATCGACCAAGAATAAAGCGTCTCTTAATTAGATAAGCGTCTATTATTCAATTCTTACATTGGTGCAGCAAAGCGTGCCGCAAACATTGCGTTAATTCTTATAAATAAGCATCAGCTGATGGGCGCACTACTGTTACTAAACAACACCCATAACTGTACAAAATCAAGAGCAGTTTGACATATGAGTCCCACAAAGGGAACGTTTGTTCATAAAAATCAAGTTATGCGACAGCAAAGGCGAAGCAAACAGCGTAGCTGTCGGCAGAATCCGGCGCCGCAAAGAGATGCGGCGAATTAGTTAGAAACCCAATTCGCAAGGCAAAAAGGGGCCGCGTTACTGAGATATATTTGGCCGAAAAGGGGGGCTTACATAGCCTAACGCCCGCAGGCGAATTTAGAATATGACACAGCTGGTGCTACGCCGCCCAAGCGATCGATAACTTCGTGTAACACTCAACGAGCCGAACACGACGCCGTTGCTAACATACGAAAGGTCTCGCACAAAACTTGGCGAATATGGCACCGCCCTGATAAGAAGTGATCTGGCTCACATGATAATTTGGGCAAACACAGCAAAGCCCCAGTGAGGGAAGTGATTAGATTAAAAACGAGCGACGCCACTTCGCGACAACAATTTAAGATGCGAAGGGTACATTTTTAACGGTGCACATGATTTCACATCAAGTTCGCGCACATGCAATTTTACTGCGACCAAACTGGCGATGCCGCCTTACAGCACGTATGCCAAGAGTTCAGCAATTATTCACATGTTTAAGCGCAAAGCTCGCGCACAAGAAGTTAGTACGATTCAATGGTTACAAATACCTTAGTTTTATTGGTGACGGCCCAAGAGATCGGCATGCGGTCCAGCTGGCGGGAAACAGGTTGCCTGTGGCAATTAATTCGCCCCTAAAACGGCCGACGTGTGAATGGTTTGGATGCGCCCAAAATGGCGACAAAGGCTGGCGCTTCAACAAACGCCGCTACGACGGCAAAGCTAACCCAATCATGTCCTACCTCAACGGAATCCTCGCACAACTAGCTAAAGGGAACACTCCCTTACGTGACGACGTAGAACCGGGCATGGAATTCCATCACACCTACGCCTTGGCGTAATAAGATCGCCGCTAAACGACACACACCTCCCTTGTTCAATGGCCTGAGTTGAACTGCCACTCTCGCTTAAAGCGAAACAGTTTATCAAACACTTGCTGAAGCAGCACGAGACGGGAAAAGGCTGACGCCCCCGCCGAGGGCGGGAGCGCCGCACGAACACGCACACTATCCGACCTCTTAGATCGACGGCTCTCGGCTGAATGGCCCAAGCAAGAAGCGTTAGGACGCCGAAAGTGGCGTGAGCCAAAACGGCGTTACCACGTGACTCTCGACAGCCAATGGCGATGCGCCCAATAAAACAAATAAGTTCCGGTGACAAAAAGAAAGCGCGAGGCCTCGCAGTCACACCAACAGCGTAAATTCTAGAAGGTTCGGAAATCTTGCGAGCGTTAACACCCGGCTGTCAAAGTACCAACAAAAGGGTGTCCCAGATGACGAGAAATACTGCGCTTGAGGCCAAATATGTGCAAAATCATTATTATGGAATTAGGCGATGAAGCCAAATAAGTAACTAAAAGGGTTTAACATACGGGCACGCTGCCCTAAAGCCTAGGTGGCTACTTAAAATACAAAATGACCTGACAAACTGATTTTGAATAAAGTTAAATAATTTAGGAAAAAGGTTAACAACGGCGAAGGAATTTGTACAGTTAGCATGCTAGCCTCAGATTGTGTTCACCGTACAATTTATCTTCTAGAATCTAGATCAAAATTTACTTTGGAAAACTATTATAATTTTTGGGCTTCCTTTAATCACATTTTTTGGTCGTAATACTTCGACAACTTCGTCAAGTGAAATTTGTATGAAAAATACATAGGACTATTTGCTTCCACCGGAACAGAAAAGTTTATTTCTTCACCAAAGGTAGTAACTAAGTAGTTTTTTATACCAACGTTTTTTATTAAAATTGCGGTTGTTAGTAATTTAGTCACTTCGTTACAAATACATCAAACATTGAGGTTTTTTCATAACAATTTCATACAAGCAAGGGAATTTGTAGACATATTTCTTTTAGCTGTCTGATTAAAATTCTATAAATACAAAAAATAGTGTGTTCAAGCCGCAGCGCCATCTTGAAAAAAAAAACGCAAATGCGATTTTTGATGTTTTTTTAAAAACTATCCATTTGATAGAAAAGTTAAAATACAAATTGTGAAATATGTAATTATCTACATCTTTTGCCTTTACCATTTTTTGTTAGGCCACCCTTGGAGGTTCAAAACGGCGTCGAATGTGCGTTACACGCGGATAACCCTATAAACGTCGTCATTGTGACTCAGAAATGTTAACAGTGAGTGATTGAAACATTATACGAAATTATTCATTAGCAGAAAAAAAATTAAATTAAAATTTACTGAAACAAACTGGTGAAGTATGTATGCATGATATTTAATTCTGAAAATGTCTGTTCCCACAAATGGACTAATATAAGGGAGTCCATGACAAATGATTATTAATATAGTCTAGTCAACGTAAGAGTATCACTGGTTGGAGGAAGTGCTGCAGATCGAACTTCTGATTTACTACTGTCTCGATACATTATTCTAACTGTAGTTCAGCAGATTTTTCACGATCCTTAGTCTTTCATTTTCAGCTTTTTTCTTTCTCTCTATATACCACATTTGCGTTAGTTCTTGAGAAGCGAAATAAAGTTTGATACGAGCCATCTTTCTGCTAGGTAACAATCAATTTATCTTGGTCTCTTAATTTTAGTCTTCAAAATGTAGTCAATTTCTTCTTCTATCCCAAAAATTCTAACTATCTCTTTCAGTTCAAGTAAGGAATACTGACATTCTTCTCCTTTCTCGATATGTTCAAACAAAATATTAAAAATGTTTTCTTCATTACTCTTGCTTGGCCTTCCTGGTTTTTCTTTTGGCACATTTCTGAAGCTAATATAGCACTCATCATGATATCTTGCTTCTGCTGCTGGTAAATCTATATATTCCACCCTATTCGTAGCAGATCCACTCAATTCATCTACCCTCTCATCACACATTTCAAATTTAATTTCTTCTATATCTTTGTAATTCACGGATTAAAGCTTCAACACCACAAAAGAGGCAGCTCGTTTTGTAATCAAATTTCAAAAACAGTGAATATCCGCAAACTTTTACCGAAGTCAGTCTTTTTTGTTTTGTTTGTTTCTATAATAGTAACTAAATCCATTTCTTTAACTACAGGCCACCCTTTTCCTAAATGTCCGTCACAGAAATAACACATTTTTTGGTACATTTCGAAGTGTTCCAGGAACTATTTAGAAGAACGTTTTCGAATTTTTTACCACATTTCGATTAGAAAAGAAGAAATTAATAGAATTTTCGGAGCCAGGCGCCATGCGTTTGGGCGATGGAATTATTGCATCCAAGAAAATTTTACCACCGAACTATCAAAACGCTGCTTTATATTATCCTTTAATGTTCGATTTGTAATAATTTTAATTTTGTAGGGTGACGAAATACCCGCTAATAGTTATTAAGGTACTAAGGGCATTATGAGTAAAATAAGAGCCCAAGATTGTTAGTGTACTAACCGAGGGCTTTGGCCCGAGGTGTGTACAACAATCGCGGGCTCTTAGCTCATAATGCCCGTGGTGCCTTCAAGGTTTTATGTCCTACCAATTTTCTTACGTAATTCATATTCATAATTCAATTTATATAATTACTATGATATAGTATCTAGTTAGCTGATCTAAGTTAGATTTGTGACATTAGCTGAGCTGTCATTAATTTTCATTGTGACAGTGGTGCATAATAAAGTTGTATCCATGGAAACAAATACTGTTAATTTTTCATAATAACCCTAGTGTTCTTATGAAGAAAATAATTACCCTGGAGCGTTATTTTGTATCTAAGATACCTTAAAATAGAGTCATTAATTTCAATTAATGTACTGGTAGGATATAAAGAGATTAATCTATCTGCACTATTTAGGAACGCAATGACAGAAAATTTACATAACCAAAGCATTTCACGATCACGATCTGCCTATTTCAATCCACTGCTGGATGTAGGCTTTTCCCATTTCATGCCATTTCCATCGATTGTGAGCTTTTCTCATCCACTGAATTCCTGCCCTTTTCTTAATATCGTCTCTCCATCTCGTTGTGGGTCTTCCTGCATTCCTGCGTCCAAGTCTAGGCCTCCACTCTAAAAGTAGTTTAGTCCACCTATTGTCAGTCCTTCGGGCCACATGACCAGCCCACCTCCACTTCAATTCGGCTACCCTCTCCATTACATCCGTAACTTTGGTTTGTTCTCGGATCCATTTGTTACGTTTGCGATCAGTTAATTTGACGCCTAGTATGCTTCGTTCATGAGCTCGTTGTGCTCTGGATAATTTTTGAGCGTGTTTTTTTGTAAGACTCCACGTTTCAGCCCCATAGGTGAGCACAGGCAGAATGCATTGGTCATACAGTTTTCTTTTTAGAGTATTGGGTATTCCTGATGCAAAGGTGTTCTTTAGCTTGCCGAATGCTGCCCAGGATAATCTAATTCTCCGAGAAATTTCTTCACTCATGTTCTCTTTTTCTGTGGTGATTTTCTGTCCTAAGTATATGTAGGATTCGACTCTTTCTAGAGGCTGACTGTTGAGAGTTATATTGACATGCGTGTCTGCGTTTGCCATTACTTTTGTTTTACCGATGTTCATCGTTAATCCGACCAATTTAGAATGGTTGTCCAATTCCGTAATCATTTTTTGTAGTTCCACAGGGTCATTGCTTATCAGAAGAATATCATCGGCGAACCGTAGATGGTTGAGATATTCGCCGTTGATGTTTATACCCTTGTTTGTCCAAAGCATTTACTGTTGCCAAATTATATGGCGTTCATATAATGTTCTTAGTCAGTTAAGCTCGAAAGTTCACACGATTATGAACTAAGTGAATTTGTTGCTTTTTGTGTTTTATACGAATTTCAAAAATGACCTCTTACCTTTAGATTAGATTATTAATTAGTTCTGTAAGTATAATAATAATTGTTACAATCAAGTGAGGCACTTTATTAAAAAAAAGCATTTAAGCTATTTATAACAACAGTACAGAATTGTAACGGCACCACCAGTAAGAAAACATAAAAACTTTCCGACCACCATTATCGTAAGAGGAAAGCTGTTACGAAAGAAAAACGAAGACAATCAGCAGAATCATTAAAAAATATTTAAAAACAAAAGAAATTCGTGAGTCAGTAGAAAACCAAGCGAGGAATCTGAACTGGCAGAAAGCGAGAAAAACCATCAGCTTTAAATAAACTGTCCCGAAGAGAAGTAAAAAACCATCAACTTCGTACACTAGCTTGTCTCCAGAACCTGGAACGTTTCAAAAATTTACTTCGGTGAATTTTCTTGAAAGTGCCAAAGAAACTCAGCAATAAAATATCTCAAATAGAAAATTTTGAATATCCTGTTTTTTGGTAACATTATATAGGGACAACAGTCAAATGAATTATAGTGTGTGTCTTTTTATTCACTTTTACCATACATAACTATTAAATGCTTTATATGTTTTGTAGGAATGTAAAATATTAAATAAGGCACACCTCTACATGCCGTAATAAACCGGCAAAGGTATCATTCAACGGTTTAATAATTTCTGGTTTTTGTAAACAAAGTTCCCATTACTTTTACTAGGGACATTATCATAGAAAACAGTTACTTATTATGCCTATTGATTGTGTTTTTTAGAACTACAAACACAAGTACATTTTATTTAATAATAAGGGGGTTCGTTACTGCCTTACTGAATGGGACCTACGTCCACGATCGCCCACACGCTCCGTTTAAACACTCCCTTAGAAACCGATACCATTGTGTGCTCATGGTTGGTTCACCAAAAAAATGTTTATGACAAAAATTGTAGATAAGATTTTTTTGAAATATGTATAATAATTAAACTAACACTTAACGTATAAGCACTGCACGTGCTCAAATTAATGCCATTATTTTACTTTTTTGTTTGAATGATTTGTTGTTTGTCATATCTGCATGGAATTTAGTTTATTGTAAATTTTAAAATTTGTATAACACTATAATTGCTACATATACCGTTCTTTCTAATAGACTCTAAATATATAAAAAAATCTGGTGTGATACACGCACACAACTTCTTTTCACAATGATCTCATAATTGGACAAAAATTTGATTTTAAATTTTTAAGCATTTGTCAAAATTTTTAAAAAATTACAAATTCTACAAAAACGGTGCAAAATAGAGCGTTAGGTGAAGAGACAAATTTTCTTTATAATTCCAAGCTGAATTCAAAAATGTAATAATATACCGGGTGTTCTATTTAAAATAGGAGTTAATAAAAAAATAGAAAAAAACAAAAGAAACCCAGTTTAGAAGTATTCAACTGGAAAATCACCTATCTCACATCAATACACATTAAAAATGTAATAAAAATGAGAAGTTTGAAAAAAATCGTTTGAGCCGTTTTTGAAAAAATCGAAAAAAAAAACTGAAAAATCACAAGAGTAAACACCTACTTCCGGTTATGCGATTTTCTTCAAAAGCTTGCTGTCTCATCTACATAGTACACAAAACTTATATATTCAACGCCATACCTCTTTTCGTTTTTGAGATATTCTGTTCACAGACAGACACACAGACAGACAGACAGATAGACAGACAGACACACAGACCAATGAAAAAAATATGTTTTTTGGGATCAGGGGCCTCTGAAACGTGAAGATCTGTTGAAAACTCAATTTCGAATTTTTGGGGTGAATCCAATACTTCCTTTATTGTAAAAGGAAGTAATAAACTGACTACTTTTTCGTTATAACAAAGAAAAATTAATAATATAAACATAAAGTAAGGTTATACAATTGAGTAATTTCGGGAATCTTAAAATCAATTGAGAACGATGGTTAGCAGTGGTATTGTCAAAAATCGTACAAAAATAGTTGTGGCCTTTAATTGATTTTAAATAAAATCAAACTGAAATCATAATTACAACGTAACAGTTCAGTACGAGATGAACGCTAGAAATGAGGTTAGCGGTTGTTTCGCGCGTACTTTCAAATCCCCAGTAGAACAAAATCCACTGAAATGTCTTGTTTCATCAAACATTTAGAATTCTTTCTATGGAAAAAGTTTTTATATAAGCATTTTACGTGATATATTGAAAATACAAACACCATAATAGTTATTTATGTATTAAGGGCATAATCTATAGATTAAAGCACGTGGGAATGCTTAAAGCGAGACCGGAAGCGGAGAGCTTTAAATTTTCCGAGAGCTAAAATCGTGATTAGGCATAGACACGTGTTACATTATTTCATTTTGGTTCTTAAAATGTACAAAATTCAAGGATTCAGTATTTTGGTGACAGACTACTGCGTCATTGTTGTGCTAGCGGCTAGCGCTGTAAATTGTTGGTAGTTTCTATACAGATTGTTGGTGTTGCAATAGTACCTACATTATTGGTGCTTGTTATACTGCTTAGAAACTTTATAGGCCTTAGGGCCATAAAAGCCATTTTACGCCCGCTATCGAAGGCCAATAAATAAGATTATGGTTCCAAAATGAAATAAACATATACGAGTATATATTTAATTTTTAAAAAACTGTGAGCCGGATTATTATCAAAATCGTTTTTGGAATTTTTTTTATTAAATATTTCCAGTGCTGCATGTAACATTCACACTTTCAAAAAGAGAAACAGATCCTAGAAGTTCATTCATCCATGGGTCAAGAGTTTGGGTGGTTGGCGTAGAAACCGACGTGCCGCTTATCTAAGTTAGTAGACTGCAATAATGCATTCTGAAGCGGGTATCTACGCCTCCCGAATCCCGAAGACATTCACTGCGCGTCGAAGTGTGTGTTGTTGTTCCGGCCGGCTTAAAACTCTGTTTTTTAAATACCCTGTTGCTAAATTAAACTCGTGTGAGCAATTGCAGTATGGCACGCATTCAAGGTAGGTGATTCAGTCCTGTTTTTACCAATTCCGCCAACTAATCTCAATCGCGGAAGTAACGATCGCCGTGTTGACAAACTTCAAATTGGCAATCTGCAGCAACACGTCGATTACCGCATTTCGGGCATGCTTGTTTACTTCTATATATAGCTAAATTGAGTAATTTAAACGGGCAGATGTATTCTTATCTAATTTACTTATTTTTGAATTAAACAACAGTGTCTTTAATGGAGATACTCAAACCCTTGTCTGTTTATTTTAGATATGGGATGAGCTCCATGAACAGTCAATAATAGTGTAATACAATCATAATAATCTATAGCCGATTTAACAAACGTTGATCTTTTTTCTGTTAACGATGGGAACGCTTAGACTGATAGTTGTTAAATGGGTCAATAAAGTTTCCACCATGAAAGCTCTTCTACCATATCGTATCAGTTCCGAATATTGATTAGCAACAAATTTCCATTGTCGGAATGTCTGCAAAGCATTCAAACAAAGAAAGCACCCATATATGAGCAGTTCTAAACTCTCCCTATTGTAAATAGTACGAGAATTACCTATGTGAATAACATTTCGTAAGTTTTAAAGCCCTTCGTAGATCCTTATCAGTTATTAATCGTGTTCTCTATCAATATTTGATTATTGCAGCATTTACCAAATCCTGAGGGTGTACTTGAATTTTTTAAATTCCTTAGGTTATGTATTTCACACTAATTTTTACAAAAATGAGATTTATAATCTTCGCTAGTTTCACATTGCTGTTTAATGTAGTTTATATTAATAGTGAAACTTGTTTGAACTTTTTCACTTAAAAATTGCTATTTAAAATTATGGTTTTACATTTGCCTAACTTTGACATTGCTCTAAGGAGAGTAAGACGAAGTTATTATAAAAATCATTCGAAAAAGCATCGACCTTGTTCGTAAGTCATACATTATTGATCATTACTATCTGTAAAACGTGGTGTATTTTCACAACCAATATAAATAAGGTGTGAGAATTTTTTTATTTGGCATTATTGATGATTTTAGGCAACGGAAAGGCCATAGATAAGAATACATTTTTATATTTTGAGATATATACAGTGATTGGCACTGACAAACATCCAAAATAATAATAAAGAAGGAAACTTCAATAATTTCATTCTATGTGGCCTTTCTAAATATTTGTTATAACATTTCAATAAAAAATTATACATATTTTGAATTCCTGTTGATGTGCGGATTTTTTTAAAGTGTGTTTTTATGTTTGACACAAACAATTACGTTTTTAGCACTAATTTTGAGTAACGTAATTTTTTGGTTGCTAGGTGAGCGAAACTCGAGTTCGACAGTACAACTTTACCATCGGATAATAAGTTTGGAAAACAACAGTGATTTTTTAAAATGTAATATTTGACATCTACTGTCAATTCTAAACAGCTTTTCACAATAATATCTTTGTGTATTGTAAAAACTAAAGTACTTTATGCTTGAGCCATTTTCATATTTTCGAACAACCTCTGTATACAAAAGGAGATATTTAAATTTTGTTTGAGAAGATGCAGGGACTTACCAATAATTTTTGTTTATGAATAGATTATAAAAAATCTATGTGTTCAAATTTATGTTGCTCACTGTATGTATAACACTACACAGGGTATAGGAAGTGGAAAAATTGCCATACGGTTCAAAAGGGGTAGTTTATGCAAGTGTCAGTAGTGTTTCTCATTATAACTTGTTGAAATATTCGTCGGTTATACACAGTTAGATACTCGGGAAAGTATAAAGTTGGTTAAACATTCACATCACCTTTCTTTAATCCGCTTTAAACATTATCTGAATTTCCTGGAAAATGATTTGTCTGTAGAAGAAGAAGCGACCTTAGAACATGCATTTTATACACGATTATGCCCCACCTCATTTTGCCAAGGGCCGTCAGTATTGTTGGTGACACTGCAAGTCTACGTCAAATTCGAGGTTAGCAGGTTAGATTTTGAGTCAGTCTGTGTCAAAATTGACGCAAAACCTAACCTGCTAACCTCGAATTTGACATAGACTTACAGTGTCACCAACAATACATTTCAGTATTGCCAACTGATTCAGGCTATTCAGGCCTGCTGCAATTGAGCTATTAAAAAATCACACTATGTATATTCATGATTTAAGTTCACCCTAATCCTTAAGTTCAGTTATGTCAAAAACTGCTGTTCTCGCCGATTTTGAATTATTTTAAATCAAAACCATATTTTCTGCTACGCCGTTTTTGTTGCTGTAGTACCTTTGACGAGCAATTTCGGAAACTAATAGGAACTTTTAAATTTTTTTGTCGAGTATTTTTTTCACTCGGTCTACAACGCATTGGTAAAAGGCTTTAATGCTATTACTGCATAACAGTACCGGGTGATCAAATAATGTTATCCATGATGTCCATGGTGTTTATATGGAGCCAACGCACAGAGCTGGTCATTCGATATTTAAGCAGTATCAAATAGTTCCGAGTTCAGTAAAGGTAAAAAACAATTCACAACCCTCCCAGGGATACGTGTTGGAGCATGGTATTAAAACTCCTTTTTACTTATCCATACGTCCATCCATCTTTAATTTTAGTTTTTGCTTGAACGCGTAGTGCTTAGCGATTTCATTTATTTATGAGATTCAATGGACTTCGTGTTTGGATTTTAGGGTTTTCAAAATTTAATAGGTTTTAAAAGGTGTGGCTCTATTTTAAATGAAATTCCGCTGTTGTAAACTAACTGTTGAAAACTATAGATTACACAGATCTGTGGATTTAATGAGGATCATGTTTTAGTCAAAATTATGTGCTAGTATTACGTAGGAGGGGGCAATCAACGAAAGTACACATTTATTTATATCTCATCAGTATCATTTTCTAGCATTATTCATTCCATCTGTGGATATATGCTTTCTTTATCCAATGTGGTCCGGCAGCCTTTATAATATCATCGCTCTATCTTACTCTCGACCTGCTCGACCTACTCTCTTACCGGTTCTTGGTCGCCACACCGTTGCTCTCCTACTTCACCTTCCGTCGTCTCTTCTCCTTAAATGTCCCGCCCATTTCCACTTTAATTCCGCTACTCTTTTTGCTATGTGTTCGACCTTTGTTTATTTCCTATCCATCAATTTTATGAGCATAGACCTTTCTTCTTTGGGTTACTCTTAACTTTTCTAAATTGGTTTTCGTGAGAGTCCATGTTTTCGAGGCGAATGTTAATACGAGTTAGATGCACTAGTTAAAAACTTTTGTCTTGAGGTGTTGTGCAAGAGAGCATTTAAATACATTTATCAGCTTGCCGAACGCTGCCATGCCCAGTTGTATTCTCTTATTTACGTCTGCTGTTTGCGAGTTTTCTTGAAATGTTTTTGTCCTAGATATATGTATTCCGGTACTCGTTCCATGGTCGTATCTTCTATCTGTATAGGTTGTGCGCCTTCCATATTTGACATGGTCTTTGTTTTATTAATGTTCATTTTTAATCACACTGTACGTAGAGGTTTTTGTAATTGTTTGACCATCTTTCCTAGCTCCTCCATGCTATTGAGCGTAAAATGATGTAATTGCAAATCTGAGATTTTAAAGCTTTTCTCCGTTTATATTAATACCCATCTGTTCCCATTGAAGCGTTTTAAAGACATCTTCCAGTAACTTGGTGGAAAGCTTGGGTCGCCTTGTCTAAGTTCGCGTGAAATTATTATGGGTTTTGTATCTTCAAATAGTTTGACTACGATGTTAGCATCTTTGTACATATCTGCTATTACTTGTATGTAGTCAATTCTGCATCTTTGCAATGCGTTTGTTAATGCCTCTAGGTACTTAACAGTATCAGACGCCTTTTTAAAATCTACGTCTGACGTATATAGTGGCTGATTGTACTCCTAAGATTTTTACATTATTCGTCTGATTGTATGGATATGATCTATCTCGCTGTATCGTTTTTTATAGCCAGCTTGTTCAGGTGGTTGAAAGGCGTCAAATTTAGTGGACGTTCGGATAGTAACAATTCTGGTCAACAATATACATACAGTGTATCCCAGGATTGATGTTACAAGAGGTGCCAAGGACAATACAATTGAAAACAAACAGATTTTAGAATACGTGGAGCAATTCTATCACGAAGTATATAGTATATAGATACAAATTTAGTGAGCTACCACGCCGTACGAACGAGCCAAGGACGCCACTAAACAGGCATTATACGGAGGACATGCCTGTTTAGTGGCGTCCTTGGCTCGTTCGTGCTACGTGGTAGCTCACTAAATTTGTATGAATATACTTCTGGATAGAATTGCTCCACGTATTCTAAAATCTGTCTGTTTTCAATTGTATTGCCGATGTCTAGTTTCCTTCGGAATAGCTTGGGTTCTTTGTTATCTTCAAGTACTTTTTGAATTATTTTGTTGTGTTCATGCCACGCCATCGCTTACTGTTCGTCTTATTTCTTTTTTCATTTCTCTTGCGGCCTCGTTGCTTATAATGCTCCTTTGTGGTTTCGCTTCGCTATCAAATCTTTAGGTTCTCTACTGATTTTGCCTTCATGTTTAAGTTTTTACTTAATTTTTCTTTAGCTTGTGTCGACTATCAGTTATTCTTTTATGTAGTTGTTCTATTTCGTCTTGAGTATTTACTTTCTTCTTCCTCATAGCTGTGTCTAAATTGGTTTTGTATTCAACCTCTTGATGGTTAATCAGGGCGGCATCAAGTGTTTTATTTTTGCTGTTTACCAACCTCTGTCTTTCTTAGAGTCTGTGGTCAGTCATTCCAATTTGGTTTAGTACAGAAACGTCCTTTATGATTCCTTTCTTATCTGTAATAATGAAGTCTGGACTTTGCCAAGTCCATTTTCTGTTCTCTTTTTTTAAGAAGAATAGATTCATTGCTTTTAGGTGGTGTTTTTCCATAAAACTGACCAAAGATCGTTCTCTGTCATTCCTTGTTCCTATTCAAACAATAACAATAGGTACCTTATTTCACTCTTTGTAATCATAGAACTATATTATGCTATACGCCATTTTTGTAAAACCAAAACGGATATTGTTTGAGAAGTATACATAATTAGCTGAATAAAACACTTAAACTTGATTCTTGAAAAACTTCTTACTTATTTAACTCAAAAATGTCATTGTTGAATAATCTATATATTTGTTCGCGCTTGTTGGTCCAATAAAACTTCATCACACCACATCATCCTTTGTAATTAATCAACTCACCTAATTAAAGCAAACTGCTAAATCAGCCCACTATAATAAAATTGCAACTGGTTTATAATTTATAATTCTTGGCTATTGGATATTCGATTCACCATGACTGTATAAAAATCCAGTCACGAGTTAGTAATTGTGGGATAAAGAGCTTCAATGAATAATTGAGACTATTAGATTGTGGCGTGAAGTAGATTGAAAAGGAATAAAAAACTGTAATTTCATGTACAATAGAAGAAAATTGTGTTACATTTGTTAGTGAGAAAATTACAATTTTTAACAAGCGTGATAATGTACAAACGTCATGCTCGTTAAATAACGATTTAGATATATTGTTTCTGCTATATCTTAAATACTTCAAATGACGTCAAGTTGCACACGTATTATGAAAAATTTGACATGTTAATCTTCAATTGTTTTTAAGTCCAGGCGCTTGCCTTTCGATTTACACTAAACGTTAATTGTGTTACATTGCATTAAAATAATACACTTTATGATGTCTGTGTAAATTACCTTTTAATTATATTTTGACGCAGTAAAAGACGTACAGTCTATATTTTTTTCAACATGAGTCATGCCAGGCCATGACCATACATTTTTGTAAAAGTGTAGACATTTTTGTTAAAAACCAGGTTTACTCTTAGTAAATGTTTGCTTGACACCTACAAAGGTAATCTATTTGTAGCAGCTATAAATTTATTTCAAAATGGAAAGAATCGCATTCCACATCATTCTCTGATTGTGTTTCTGATTGGTCCAATGAGATGGTTATAGGAGGATTTTCATACTAGTGTTTCCCAAGTACTTAACCCAAACGTCACTAATTATCTTTTCATAATGACTAATATTATTTGCCAAAGGTCCTGGGTACAATTTTTAAGAGCCATAATGTTTGAACTCTATCTTTAGAGGAATAACGAAGAGTCACGTGCTTATTATAATATTTTTTTCACTATGCCCATACCAGTTTGATTGGGTTATATTCGCAGTGATATGGTACTAGTTTGAGTACTGCATGTCCATTAGGTTCTAAAATATGTCTATTTCATATACCGTTTGATTTGTCAGTAATGGTTTAACAGTGCCCCATTCTTGTTTTTTTATGTAATGTATTCCTGACATAGCCATTCCTGCATGTGCTTTTTGGTGCTTCAATGTTTGTTTGTTTTCTCAAACGACTGAATGATATGGCTTATTATCCATAACGACAAGTTTCTTGTTAAGTTTAGTGCAGAAACTACCCATTTTCTAAAGATATCGATGGTTATGGTCTTATCGTAATTATTGTTCGAGTCCAGCAGAAAGCCACAACCACCTAAGAATCTACCGTTCCATCCTGCATGTAAATCGCTTACCTTCGCTCTTAACATGTTCCTTGCTGCAAATGTCATGCACCCTATCGTTGTGTCGGACTACGATTTTGAAGTAACCGTGTTTGATTCAAGTAAACAACATTTATTTTCTTAAATACATTTTTATACTGCAGGTACTTTCTCAAAAAAATTATCTTTTTTGTTATTACATATTGTTGTTCAATTAGAATTTTTCTTAAATGTACCATCTTACATTTGTATCCTAATGACACCACGAGGTGTTACGCTATGCTTTGCATTCAAGTTCTTCCCGAGCAAATGTCGGAAGCATATTGAAATTAAAGTATTTATTTCTTGAATAGAATCCCAAATGTTACGTTGCAATTCCTTAAACCACAAACTACAAAATATTTTATTTTAAATTGCGTCCCTGTAGTCGATAAGTTCTCAAATACTTGGTTTAAAGTTGTGTGAACTTCGCCACTAGTTACATACGTACAAATAAATAATTAGGAGTACGTACCATTCTATATATTTGACTTTATAACTTCCTTAAAGAAAATATTTTAGACGCTCAATTGATAATGGCCACGTATTGCTAAACAACAGGGACAAAACAGAGTTGAGAACAGCTGAAGGGGCAGGGTGTATGATAAAAGAGAAACATGCGAAAAACGTATCAGAAAGAATTCTGAAATTTTAAATTCACATAGATGAAGATGATACAGTAAATAGGAAAGATCAATTTTGGGAAATGTTCAGCAACGCAATAGAGAACGTAAATGGAAAATAATAGTTATGGGGGACATGAACATCCCAGTAGGGAAAAGAACCAGTGATATAATTCATGTGTTAAAGCCGCGTGGAGAGAATAATAGAAACAAAAATGGAAACAGATTAATAAACCTCGGTGTAGAGATAGTGTCAAAAACATTTAACATGTAGAAAAATATAGGAGTAGAAATGAAAAGAAATACTACCGTTACTTGGTAGTAGCGAAAATTAGAAACAATATAGGAATAAATCAAATTTCTAACCATGCTTGAAAAATGTGCAGGAACCCCATCGTGCATCAACCACATATTTATCAATGAATGAGGGGTACATCTTCTAACAATCGTGGCAAGGCATTACGCAAACCTCAAGATACATTTGGCCAGTCAAACTGTTCGGAAGAAAAAAGGTTTCCAAAAACACCAAGCCAAACGCTGATTGAAAATCGTTGTTGATGATTCGATTCAATAATAGTATGAGAATTTTCATATGACCAAACCTGGATGCTGTGGAAATTAAAAATGCAATTTCTTGTGAAACTAGCTTCGTCAGTAAATAAGACTGCAGTAACAGAGTTTGCGTTTTCCGCAACTCTTTTCGGTGCCCATCGGCAAAACACCATCGAGCATCATAATCAGGAACAATAAGAGCCTGTACCCTTTGAATATGGTACAATTGCTCCTCGCGCAACGTTCTCCAAATTGGGGAAGCATTAATATTTGTTTCGGCAGAAAGTCTTCTAGTACTGATACCTGGATTTTCTTCAATCCCCCTTAAAATGTTAAGTTCTGCTTCTGCAGTAGAAATTGATCTAAGCCGACCTCCAACCCCGTTTTTTTATTTAAATGCGCCAACTTCGGATAAACATTTATGAAAATTTGTAAAAAAAATTCACACGGAAATGCTTCGGCATACAAGCGACGTGCCTCGTAAGAATTTTACCATTGGCCATACCATACATCAATTCTGCCATTTTCGCGTTGGTATACATATTGCAAAATATTAGGTAAATACAAATTTGAAAATTTAACAATAAGCAGCATGAAGAACAAGGAGCAGCAACAACAAAGAATTTAATAGCAAAAATAATACAAACAACGACAGCAAAAAGTGACAACAATAACAATATTGACACTTGCAAAAACTCAAACAAATGTTGTTTTATTCACTATTCACTCCCATAGCAGACGTGATAAATACGATTCTGTACGAGATGTTTTATCGGACTTTTTCCAGTCTTTTATTTTTTATTTTTTAATTTAATTGATTTCGGGTTCGTACCGATTATCAAGATGTTCTCTGAATGATGTCATATTTGACAGTGGTGTATTGTGAGATGTTTTATCGAACATTTTCCACTGTCTTTTATTTTCTTTTTTCTTCACTGTCTAGACAGTGGAAAAGTCAGATATTTAAAAATGACTTGAGTAATAGAAAGCAAGTTGTTAAAATTTACCAATGCACTTCTGGTGTTCTGGAGTTGAAGTCGGGAGTCCCGCAAGGTTCTATATTGGGGCCGTTACTTTATACTATTTATACATTAACTTTTTCGAAACATTTGCAGTTCTGTTTATCTCATCAATATGCCGATGATACACAAATATATATGTCTTTTCAAGCAGATGATGTAGTGTCAACTTGTTCTAAAATTAATGAAGACTTAAGCAGCATAGTAGAGGTCTCAAAAAATCACTCATTAGTTATTAATGCCCCCCCCCCCCCCCCCCCCTCAAAAACGAATGCTATTTTATTTGGACCAAGTCGGTTAAAAGAAGCGGTAGCACCGAGTGTATCTGTTTCAGTTGGAGGTCAACCTGTAGTTCTCGCTGATGTTGTAAAGAATTTAGGATTAACAATTGATAGTAATTTAAAATTTTCTGATCATGTACAAATTTTAAAGAAAGCCTACGGTACACTTAAATGTTTATACCCGTATAGACATTATCTGTCAATAAAGACTAAAACTAATTTGTGTGAATCTCTGGTTCTTTCTTATCTTAATTATTGTGATGTGGTGTACGGCCCATGTTTAGGTGCTATTGTTAAACTTAAATTGTAACAGATTCAGAGATCATGTGTACGTTATATTTATGGGGTGAGAAAATATGATTCTATATCTCATAAACTTAGAGATACAGGTTGGCTGACCACATATAACAGGCGGGTATTGCATACAGCTTATATGTTTGTCAATTTAATAAATAGTAAGTGTCCAGCTTATCTGTACGAAAAAGTTGATTTTAGGTCTGATGCCCATGGTATTAATTTACGTCCAACATCAACAATAAGCATTCCGAAACATAAGACAGAGAGGTATAAATCATCATTTAGCTACCAAATTGCCGATGTCCTAAATAAACTGAAACCTGAATTTAGGTCTAAAAGCCTGTTTTCTTCAAAAACGCCTATAAAAAATATTTACTGTCCTTACAGACGTAAGGTGCTAATCCTGACACACGTTCTTCCTCCATGCCTACTTCTTTGTTTAGTTCTTAATTATGGTTACTATTACTTTATTAATTAGAATTTAAGCCAATTATTTATTTTCTTAATTTTGCGATTGCTACATATCAAATTCACTTTTCCTATTAATTAATTATTTATATTTACGTCAAGGTTAGATGTAAGAACAGCAATGCTGAATCTCGCCTTGTGAGTTCATATTTATGAATAAAAGACTTATTATTATTATTATTATTATTAAAAGACAGTGGAAAAAGTCCGATAAAACATCTTCTAACAGACCACTGCCAAAAATGACATCATTCAGAGAACATCTTGATAATCGGCACGGACCCGAAATCAATCAAATAAAAAAAAAGACAGTGGAAAAGTCCGTAAAAACATCTGATAATAGATCACTGTCAAAAATGACGTCATTAGGACTTTTACTTCCTTTTACTATAAAGGAAGTATTGGATTCACCCCAAAAATTCGAAATTGAGTTTTCAACGGATCTTCACGTTTTAGAGTCCCCTGATCCCAAAAAACATATTTTTTTTCATTGGTCTGTCTGTCTGTGTGTCTGTCTGTGTGTCTGTCTGTGTGTGTGTCTGTCTGTGTGTGTGTCTGTCTGTGTGTCTGTCTGTGAACAGAATATCTCAAAAACGAAAAGAGGTATGGCGTTGAAACTTCATATATAAGTTTTGTGTACTATGTAGATGAGACAGCAAGCTTTTGAAGAAAATCACATAACCGGAAGTAGGTGTTTACTCTTGTGATTTTTCAGTTTTTTTCGATTTTTTCAAAAACGGCTCTAACGATTTTTTTTAAACTTTACATTTTTCTTACATTTTTAATGTGTATTGATGTGAGATAGGTGATTTTCCAGTTGAATAGTTCTAAAGTGGGTTTCTTTTGTTTTTTTTTCTATTTTTTTTATTAACTCCTATTTTAAATAAAACACCCGGTATATTATTACATTTTTGAATTCACCTTAAAATTCTAGAGAAAATTTGTCTCTTCAACTAACACTCGATTTTGTACCGTATTTGTAGAATTTGTAATTTTTGAAAATTTTTAACAAATGCTTAAAAATTAAAAATGAAATTTTTGACTAATTATAAGATCACTGTAAAAGGAAGTTGTGTGAGTGTATCACACCAGATTTTTTTGTTTGTATGGACGAGATCTATAATCGATAAGTGGGTAAATTATCCAAACACCCTGTATGTAACTTGTTAATACTTTTTCCCTCTTCGTCAATAACTAGTCTACATCGTGGGGGATCTCTATGGATATTTTTATTTCATTTCTTCTCAAAGTTTCCATGCAGCACGACTTCTGCCATCTGCCACATTCAATTAATGATTGTGGAAGATGCATGTAACTGTGCACATAGGTACCTTTGCGACATTGTTAATAAAATAATTTTCAATTTTGAATTTTGGATTTACCACGTTAATCGACAGGATTTTACTGGTACATATTATGAAACGTGTCGCTCATTAAATTAAAAAAGAAATAGAAGTGTAAGCGGATGCTCTATAATTCAGTAAAAAATAATTTTTTATCGTCTCGACGCTTGGCTGCAAATGTAAATAATGAATTGGTATTACATAATTCGTGCCTGGCAGTAGCACATGCCATGGAGCAAAAAATCCCTCCCATCTCAAAAATCGTGTCGATCGTTATAAAGTTATAATAGAATCTGACTTCAGCGGCCAGATCTGATCTTGTTATAAATTTGGGCGAAAAAGCAAGTCCGTTAGTGCCAACTTGGTTAACGTC
The DNA here is from genome assembly GCA_940337035.1 of Agriotes lineatus. Classification (NCBI taxonomy): domain Eukaryota; kingdom Metazoa; phylum Arthropoda; class Insecta; order Coleoptera; family Elateridae; genus Agriotes; species Agriotes lineatus. The sequence continues at coordinate 54,143 of CALNHX010002935.1, read as the reverse complement.
CCGTGTAGGTTGTGCCGACGAAAGTCCGCAGCACCATGAATCATGTTTGAAAAGTGAGTAATTTGCGGTGTTTTCCATCGGAAAAATTGACACCATTTCGCCGTGCAAACAGTTTATACTCGCCCCTAAAGCACATTAGGGGTCTACGTGACTGTTCGCAGGTCTGTGGACACGCGGGAAACAAGCGAAAAGCGGAACGCGTCAGTTCCTCAACAACGCGCGTTTGTTGATAACTGCTATTTTCAGCGCAATTGAATTTCAGTGAAACCGGTAAAATATTTTTTAAATAAGATTGTTTTAGTTGAGTGTGCAAGTATGTATTTTATTACGCAACAAAAGCGATCTCTGCGCGGGTTTGGGTGGCCTGTAATAAATTCACCCTGTCGCCACGTCGACAATGTTCAATTGTTTCGCGCTGGTGTAAAAAGTAACCTCCAAATTAAACGCGCAATTGCGTATTTGCGCCGTGAATTACTGTTAACCTCATCAAAACACTGACCTTACGTACTATTTTTGCAATCGAAATTTATTGATCCGCGGATCCCGTTAATTTTATATAAAGACATTGATTTAATGGTTCTGACCTTCACGCCGTCTTGTACTTGTTTATTTGTCTCTAAAAGTACAGAAATAGAGTTATGTGCATTTTTATGACCATCATACATCCTGGCACGGACATAATGTAGAACTTAAACCGTAAATGATATTTCCAAGTTTCCCCATATGTGCATGAGCCAAATTGAAGTGTTATTTGCCAATGGAATTTATATGAGTTGTTTATTGCATAACTTCATTTAAATTTGCCAAATACGCAGATCTAATTTTAGAAGTACCAAACATACTCAAACGGGTTTCCTCATAGTTTGAAACTTAGAAATCTATATTATGTAAAGATGGAGTTATAGAAATAAATAATCCAATATTTATACCAATGATAGTCATATAACTTGTTTGGTAATTGCCAAACTATGCGGTTTAGGAAGTGGAACTGACCTAAACAATTTATTTTAAGCTGAACCGTTACCACAATGCCGCTGTTTTTATGATTTTCGCATTGTGCCAGTTTCATTTAGGCGATGCACACAAACTGTTTTTGCATGGTAAATTTGAGGAGCGGTGCAGTAAAACATGTTTATTACATCGCAACTATAAAGTCCATGTTGCAAGATAGTTTCGTGTCGCAATTCATTTATGATTTTTCATGTCATTAACTACAAAAGACTAAACGTTTGAAAACCGTCCTTGAGACTGTTTTGATATTTTATGGCACTCTAAAAGTTGAAAAAATATATTCAGCAGTTATTTTTGTATGTAACTGGGAGACAAATAAACATGTAATATTTTTAAAAATAAACTTGGTTGTAATTCGCTTGTAATGGCACCGAGGTTTTTGTATAAAGAACTACCTCGATTTTTCTATAAAAAAGAATGTTTTGGAAGAAATGCAAATTAATTATTTGTTACTTATATTTCCTTAAAGACACAACCTCTGCCTAAATAATTTGCGTGATTGTTGATTCTATAGTAACCAAATACAAAATAATTAATAACAGTCCTGGTAACCTAAGCTGATTGAACAAATAAATACATAATAAACAATAAATAAATAAATAAACTGGAATGCCCAGTAGACCACGCGATAACGACAGTGACCTATTATTGGTTAATATGGACTCGGGGTACATTCTTTCGGCAACACTCCGATGAATCTCGATATAACAGGAAACATAAGTACCTTGTAGAAATGCGATGCATCATGAGTCGGAATCGGTCTAACCAATGAGCCTCGTTCAACAATTAAAGGGCATTTTAATTTAAGTGATTAGTGGAATTCACCTTGTTTTATTTTCTTTTGCTACTTAGATATTGAACCTAATGGGCTGTTAATTAAATTTATGTAAACATAAGTTGCCATTATTATAACCACGAGAAGATAATAAGCATAACAATAACGTTTAAATTCTTACAAGGAACAATCACATGAGGGCTGTAGATGCAAAACCCACCAAGTCACAATTTACAAAAAATCCTACTGAATCGTGTGATTCGTCGATGGATTCTTCTTTTGGTCCTGAATAATTAACAGTGGATTTAGTAGCAAAAACTGACATTTGCGATAGTAAAACATTCTATGAAGTATTCGCTCAGTTAAAAAAAAATCGCAAGTCACTATCACTCTCATGCAAATCCACCTGAGTCCATATGAACCAATAATAGGTCACTGTCGTTATCGCGTGGTCTACTGCGCATTCCAGTTCTGTCATCAGCTGAGGTTACCAAAACTGTTATAGAAAATTGTTTTATTATTCAGGCAAACAATATTTTTGTAGGATTTAACGGTATTTTTATTTTTATTACTTGATACCCCAAAAAAGGTTAACGACACTGGATCGTTAAGTGTCTTATTGGAATATGCGTGAAAATATAGAACCACTTCGGCCCTGGTATTTCTGACTTGTCGGTCTATTATATGGCACTTACTCGTCTTTTAACCTAATATACTATACCGTTGTCAGAAGAATATCAAACGCCAAATTAAATGCAAATAATGTTACTTAAAAAAATCCAGTGTAGAAGTTCAGCAATTTATCACACATTATCAAATTATGATTTCCGTAATAATATCAATATAATTCAACCTTTTGCTGATAGCTGTGGGGGCAAGAATTTTTTTATTTTATGTTGGTACTGAGCCAACAGACGTTACGTACATTTTACATTTTATGGGGACTTCCAACCCCACTAACGACTGTCATGATGTTATTATGACATCCGGGACCAACTATTTCCGTGACAGCCGTGTCACGAGGCGCCAAGAGAAGCAGCCATGGAACTCTCATCCAAGTTCTGACCAGAAAGAACTTTGCTTAACTCTACTCATCAAACGTGGACGCTTGTTCAAGCTGCACCACCCGGGATTCTATCGTAATAGGAATGTTGTGTAATTGGTGTCGCAGAGTTGCTACAAAGCACATAAACGAAACTCGCTTGATTTTTCCAATGGTTGGACAGTCATTTATGCACTCCGACAGAATTTTTGGTCTTATTAAGCAATAACTTAAGTATATAATTGGAAAAGCGAGACCACGAAATGTATAAAACAATCAGGAAACTGACATTTTCAGTTTAATGCACCTAAGAAATTCTTAATAATAATCTGATATTGGTGCAAGGAGGGCCACTTGGGTGCTTGAGTGGATTAGCAGTCTGCCTAGCAACATGGGTTCAAATCTGACCTTAGCCACGAATTTTCTTAGAGCGGCAATTGTTTTGAACTCATCAGTTAAGTTAGCTGTAAGGTAGGTTTAGGATTTTTGGGTGTGTGGTATATCAGGATGCGGGAGAGTGTAATGTAAGTTGCATGCGGCCCATTGCTTCCGTTGCACTTACCGTTAGGTTTGAATGGCCCTCCACGCCGAAAGGTAATAGATGTTTTAGATAATGAAAATGAATGAATGGTCTAAGGAAAACCTCTGTATAAAAGTGATATTGAAGCTGCTAAAAGCATAATGGAACTTGGAAGAAAAGTCGAGATGCCCAAAAAGTTGTTAAAAAGTATGAGGAAACGTGACGAGAACATTTACAAATGTCTAAAAATATTATTGATTCTATGGAAATAGAAGGTGCAAATGAAACGCCATAGGACGTTTACGAATTTCTACTGCAAGTTGAAAGTGTTTAAATCACAGTACCTGCGTATTAAACTGTTTTGTTTTTCTAAAGAAAACTGTTTACTTTTTATGCCAATATCTATTTTTATGATTTATAGTACCTACCAATAAATACTATTATTTAAAAAACTAATAACATATAGCAATGAATTATTATGTAAGTCAGGGCTGTCCAACTTCAAGGGGCCCAAGGGCCACTGTAAAAAAATTGAAGGTTATAAGGGCCGCATCATAAAATGTGTCGTATGCGACTTTGTGAGTGAGTTGTAATAAATATAAAACGTGTATATTTCAGTACTAATTTATTTATTCAAGACGCTTAGGTTACATTACAAAAAGCATTGAAACATAAAAGAGATATATAGGGTCTTTCCTGAGTTAACCGACAAACTTACACCATATGTTCTAGAAGTGATTCCAAAAAAAAAAAAATATTCTCTTTAGGTTAATTCCTTTCCGTTCTTGAGATTCCGACAAAAGAAAAAAAATACATCAATTAATGTAAATTTACGTATAGAGATGTAACGTTTCACCCCTTTACTAAGGGCGTCAAACATTTACCCCTCGGCATAAGCTCAAATCGGAGAAATACGTTCACTCAAATATATTTATTCGATTAGGTAAAACACCAGATAATTACCAAAACAAATATAATGTTTTTAGCTAGTTACAATGATTAATTGAAAATAACCCTGAGTTGTACATTATTTAAAATTAACATGTTCTCCTGGAACGGTGTCTGGTTTCGTGGGTCGAGCTGCAACCCAATGCACCGGAGAGTGTTGCGGGTCCCTATTGGTAGTCCGCCGGTACGCACGTCGATTCTTCGGGAAATGGGCGGATGTTGCTGATACCTTACGACGGCTAGGCGTCGTTTTTGGAGCGAACGCGGCGTCAAATCTTGCAGATGGAATTTATTCGCCTTGAGCCGAAAAATTATGCTAACATTCCCTCGCTAGGGAATTTGCGGGCTTCGGAATCGAACATCGAAGTCCAGTAATTCGCCTTTTAATGACCAAAAAGGGGCCCTGCAGGTCAGTTTATGAAGGGCGGCTACAGGACTGTAGCCGCTCACAAGCGGGGTAGAGGCTGCGATTCCTACAGGCTACAGGTTTCATTATTAGTAAAATGAGGTTATGAGGAACATTTCACCTCTCGGGGCGCCGGGATTTGCGTTTAAAAATGAGGCGGTCGGAAATGTCTTTTAAGCAGTTAGCCCTGCAAGACAGTACAGCGTATTACGACAGGGTTAAAGCCTCAGGGATTCGATTTCCAAAGAAAGTTTAACAATCAAGGTAAAATCGAATTCTAGCGGTCTTGCTCTTGCGGGAAATTTAAACTTCTCGGGCTGACAGTACAACACGTCATCTCCCTTGAAGTCTGGTCTAGTAAGGGTTGGAAGCCTACTCCGTTAGACAGTTCAGCGTGTCAGACCGGAGGGCACAGGTAGACAAGGAGAGGACACGATCAGGACTGGTGGACTCAAGGGGGAATTTTCTTAAGTTATTGGAACTGGCAGTGCAATATTCTTTTATACTTTTTTTGCCGCGGTATTGGAGTACTTGCCCTAGCTTCCACTGGACAGAGAACAGCGCGATGGTTCATACTTCGCGGCTACGCGCATCGCGGCTAGGATTTCTTATCGCCAGTTCACGCATCGAAATATACATTTTGTGTATAATACAAATTTAATACAGGAGCAAGCGTTACAGAGATAGGTAAGCTAGATAAAAAGACATTCGTTGATAAGTAAAAACTGTCAAAGTAATCATTAGTTAACAACAATTAACAACTAGAAGAACTAAACACTACTAAACAACAATCAAAAACAGGTGTCTGATCGCTACAGCACCATTCGAGTTGGTGGAAACTACCAGACTGAGACAACGGACAAGACGAGCCTTACATAGGAAGTGGGCGGGACTGTTTCCTAACACAATGTTGAAAGATAAAGTGAATTTTTTTTATTAATGATATATTTTTGTACCTTTGTCCTATGTACCTATTTTAAATTGTTTTCAATTATTTATAATGTATATTCTAGAATCTAGATTCATGTTTCCTGAAAGTATAGTATCTATCGATCCGCGGGCCGCAAAAATGTCCTGGAGGGCCGCATGCGGCCCGCGGGCCATATGTTGGACAGCCCTGATGTAAGTAATGTTGCTTTATAAATATGCATCCGTTTTGGGTGCAAATTTTTTTAGTTTAGTCAATTTAAACCTCAAATTATACGCCAGAATACTACTTAACTACATCCTCTTGAAAATGTATTCTGAACTTACTAGTTAGTTTTAAAAATAGTTTACACCAACTTAGAATCAGTTTTTTGCAATTTCTGAAACAGTGGCTTACTGTGACTTGGCGAGTTTTGCACCTAGAGCCTGCATGTTTCCCACAAAAAACGACATTACTACCAACAAAACACTGGTGCAAAAAATAGAAGAACTGCTTAGAATATATGAACATACTGATTTTGGGCTCATTTCATTTGGTTTTCAAGTGCATTTAAGTAATGACACATTTTTTAGCGGTGATCAGTTCATAATTTCTCCTCAAATGAGCCTAAGCAAGATGACATTTCCTACAAACAATGGAAAATGCTTTTTTGTGATTTCCATTTCGACTTCAATATGGTAGCGATGGGAGATGGTACAAATATTTTGCTTGGTAATGGACGTTTTGCAATGAAAATGAATTTCATGGGTGATTATGCAAATGGAAAGAGAACAATTGTTACAAAAGAAAACATGGAATCATATTTGTAATAATTTTTACCATCGATTTTGCATTAAAATGCTAACAAGAGATGAGTGTAGCTCTACTAAAAAATAACGAAAAAAAAAAACCTTTTTTCTGAATTTTTAAAAAATTAAAGATCTTTCATATTCAGCTTTTTTACCTATCGTTAATATTTTCTTCCAAATTATTTTACAAAATCTAATGCCACGAATTTGTTGGTTCCTTCACAACTAATAAAACATTTTATTGGAACAATACATTGACTCATATTGAAAATGATCTGTATTGCATAGTTTCGATACTTTAAACTTCTAAAGTGTAAAAAATCATATAGCAGCTTTTAATTTTTCAGAAATTCTCCTGGGATTTAGTGGGCTTGCTTTAAACGAATATTATTAATTAATAAATGTCTAGAGACAGCTGTGCACACAGTGTAATAAGATTGCATACATTTCGTATGGAAATTATATGACATTTTTACAAATAGGGTGTACCATTGTCGATGGGATTAAATGGAACGTTAATTTTAGAGCTAAAAACACGGTTTGCATATTAAGGCATTAACGATTCGACACTTCTCATTAGATCATATTAAACTATGTAAAAAAGTGCATGAATAATCTCTGCTCTGTGTTTTGATATGTTAAAAAATAGATAAACCCTAACGTCGAATTAAAATACTATTTCGATTGTAGCTGAGAAGGCAAACGATCAATTTGTTTTATCCATCACATTTCCGTAGAAAAGTTGACCCCGTAATGTGCCAACCGTTTTCTGCCGACTTCATTGCAAAAGGATGTCAATTTAACCTTATCGAAATTGCAACACCCTATGCAGCTACCTCATAATATCAATAATAGTTAGTACTGTATTAAACTGCACTTGAACTTTATTTTGTAAAACTAAAGACTCCAAAAACTACAAAATAGCATTGAATTTGATATACCTAGGTACATGATATAAATGTGTTTTTTTTTTTAAATTTATTTCTTCAGGTTATTTTGCCGACCATAGCGATCTCCATAGCCTACAACCATTAATAAATACTTTATTTTAAATTTGACAGACCTTGACTGCGAGAGTAGTCTTTACGCTCGTAATATAAAAATAAATGAACACAAAATCAAAAGCTTGCTGTAAATAGTTATCGGTTGCCAGCAATAGAGCTTGGTTCAGATCAGACTGAACCAACGTCTTTTGTATATTCATCATTATCACTATAATCAGCAACAGCATCAACATCAGCATCGTCATCAGCATAATAATCGATATTACAACCAGCTTACAATCATCATCAACATCATCACCATCAACATCATTATAGTTGGAGCAAAGATATTTCGGACGCCTCAGGCTACTACTTAAAGGTTAATGAGCATGGCAGGTGGGATTATGTTGTACACACGACAATCCCTTTGTAATCGTTCACAAGCAAATCCATATCCTTAAAATCGAAATGCGGCTACGGAAACGCAATGTTTGTTAGTGTTTAAAAACTTATTATTTTTATTTAACAACATTGTTAATAAAAAAAGATACAATCAAGAAAGACAAAAAATTATAGAAAATATGTATATGCAACAAATAACTACAGTTTATTGATTGATATATACAAAAAACAACAATTATGAGTACAATATATAAATTAATTTTCGTTATCGCTATCACATGGCCAATCGTCACTATCGCTGTCTCTTAAATTAATAATTCATTCTGGAATATCAATAAATTTAAAAAATTGGTCTTCAATGCCAATCACATGCCGAACACAGTTTTTCCAGCTATTTACATGAATTTTATTAACTTCTTCTTTAATTATTTCTATCATTTTCTCACTAAACTTGGGGCATTGGTTACGTTTTCGAATGTGTGTTTTTAATTCTGCCCATATCATATAACAGCAACGTTATTATTAAATTTGGGAAGTAAAGACAAGTCAACTGATTTATATAATTTATCTTTCATTCTAATTACTGGAAGGGATGTAGTTGTAAATACATACTTTAATGCCAATATGACGCGACGAAACATTAAATGTCGATTTCTCTTATCTAGGAATGTCATTTGAGCAAAAATAATTTATTCCTCAATCAGGGCATAATCGCATAATGTGTTTATTTACCTAGTAAAATTAATTTTGTCATTCAATATTATTAGATAATTAAATATAACTTAAGTAGAAACTTCACTACAAAACGAAATAAATACCACCTTGGAAATATTCCCACCTTTGCGTATACCTGGCACGACTTAAGCGGACTAACAATAGTAAACTCATTTGCGGTTTAACTTTTAAAGCTCGCTCTGTCCGAAGTATCTTTGCGTCTACTATACCACCATCATCAGGATCATTATTATCAGCCTTGTTGTTAATATGCATACTACTGAAACGCGAACCGATTCGTTTTGAAAAAGAAGGTAGAACTAACTGTCTATTCAGGCGAAGTTTAGTTTTAGTTCGAGAAAAATGATAATAATACGTAAATTAACGTAAATTAGTTGCCAAGAAAACACATCATAGATTGACAGAGAAATACTACGCAAAGGCATAAATCTATTTGAATGACAGGTTTTTGGCCTAAAGCATACTGCAAATCGAATTATATTTGAAAAAAAAAATGTACCCCCCCCCCCCCCCCCCGGTCTCAGTATTGACGCAATAATAAACGGTTTAATCAAGTTCTCTTGTAAAACTTCAATAACATACTATTAAATAATTATTTTATAATATCTTGCTAACGTACAATTCAAATTAAAGGATTTTTAGGGTACAGGTTAAGGTTTCATACTTTACAATCACTCGAGATAAAATTTTAATTTGCACGTTTAAAGTATCAAGGACAGTTCCACCTTGCATTAGAAATTATTAATAAAACATTTGAATTAATCGACAAATTAATAATTGTGTAAGAACTTAACACCTGGTAAAACTTCCATCCTACCTATAAATGAGAGAATTTGAAATGGAAATGTAATTTTTGCATGTTTGCTACTACTGATCATAGTATGCTAAGTGTTTTTCAAATAACAAATCTGCATGCCAGCTTTAAAATTGTTATTTGTTAAGTCAGAATTGTAAGCCTCACTTCTTTCAATTAACAATCTTGCACAAAAGGATGCATGTGCATATATAGATGTATATGTAGGCATTTCATGATTTTGCCTTATCAATTATTATTATTGATTTTACTAATAATAAAAAAGTAATATGCCCGGAGATAATACATACTTAGTATATTGATATAGCCCATTGTTTCGACCCACTCAATACTATATAGAAAAAAACAATCTTAAGTTATCGCTGTTCAAGGATGCGCTTCAGTTCACCTCAATTAATAAATTAGTAATGTAAATAAAAGTGCTGTTAATTAAAATGAAAGGAAGTTAAGTTGTACAAATGTAAATGTATTATTTTAAAGCGAGCAATTACAATTGCACCACAAGACATTTATAACGATTGTAGCAATATTTATAATAAGAAATGATTATCAAAAATTTTTCTTTATTAGTGATATACTTAAATAACTTGATTGAAATGTTTGATCATCACATGCAGAATTTAGATTGCAGTAATATCAGGCCAACCTAAAAGTGTAAATTGAAAAAATAGCATTGGTGAAACACAATTATAATCCAAAAGAAATGATTTGGCAACTAGAGAAGAAATATAAACTGTCAATATTAAAATATTTATTAAAAATCAAATTTCGGCGTAGACTGCGTTGTCTTTGCGTATAAACACGCTTAGCTTTGTGTGACTTGGATCTTGTGAACCCAAAAAGATTTTTTTTTAAATTACGTTTGTTGGTGTGTCATGAACTCTTACGAGCCAGCCGCCCATGATTTGGTCAAGAAGATATAGTTCGTAAGACCAGAGCGGGTTGTATTTTAGACGCAGAGTGTGGAGAGAGAGAGAACAAAAGAATGGATATACAGCTAACGCTACACGTAAAATGATCGACAAATATGTGACATAACAAGCTAAAAAGGAATTCGCACCTTTGCAATGCTTATCAATCAAAACTGTGGTTACATCCAAGGAACTTTGGGTAACGGTTTCAGGTCAGTAAAGGGTAAAGTTTTAATGGAAGAGAAATACCTTGAAATTTGAGCACGTCAGAGTACCTCGTCATCTTTCACGAATGATACGTTAAGCTATAACATATAAACATAAACATGGAATATGGTTTTAGAGTTAGTAAAACTTGAGCCTCTGTCATTCCGATCTAAAGCATCACAACCACAACTCTTCAGCCAGTCACCCGCCACCGACTCCAAATATAGTGGAATCGCTCGACCATTGAACGTTACGTTGTTTTGCACCGCTGGCGCACCTACTCAGCCTTTTCGTGCAGCTTTGACCCTGATGGTTCAAGCTTGCCATGTCTTGCAAAACGTTAGTTTGTATGGATTCACAAAAACAAAAAGGGCACGGGTCAAATCACGGGTGGCTTGTAAGGGTTCACGATATATCAGCGAACATAATTATTACAAAAATCGTTGTTTGGCTTCAAAAGTCCGCAAAGCCAAAAAAGTGTGTTTATTGGCAAAGATGGCTAAAATTGGTCTTAATATTGAGAAATCGAGATACCTCGAAAGGCTCAACCAAGAAATATACTACTTCCACCTTTTTAGGTAAATTATAGCTTAACGTACTTTTTTTCTGTTAGTTTGCAGGAACCGACATGCATTGACGAATCATAGACACATTTGTGTTTTGTAAGTAGTTTTAAGTAAACGCGTCTTCAAAGTGTTCTTCGTGCAAGAATAAGTTTCTTTTCAACCGAGGAATTTTATTTCCAGTCAGCTGTTAATATTGCTATCCATCTCTGTAGTATCAAATAAAAATTTAAAAATATACTGCTTTAAACAGCAAAATCTGACAGATGTTGGAAATATAAAAATAAATCATACCAATTCAGAGATTCACTCCCGAAAGGCTATTCGGTCTATATTTATCATGTTTTGGCACTGCTGGCAGGCCCAATATTAGTCTGGAAGCTGGAAAAGTGTCCTACTTGCGTCATTAGTACATCACGTACACACAGTTTATTAAAAAAATCCTTGAAATTCTTGAGAAAATTATTTTAAAATTAGGTGGGCATTGGTGACTAAATGCGACTTTAGGCGTTTAGTCATCGTGTTTTAAATTGACTTCGCATTGACTGTGCACTTTTTGGTAATTTGGATGATGCTTCACGGTTTACTCATTTGTTGTAATATATCTAGCCCCACTTGTGGTGCCAAATTGTAATATAACTCCTTCTCCCGGTGTTATTTCAATTAATATCAAGTCCCAAGTGTGAGTTAAAATGTAATAGCTCGCATTTTGAAGCTCTTTTTCATATCAAATTAAATATACCCTTTTACTAATTATTAAAAGAGAAATACTATCAGGCGCAGTGCACTTATGTACTTACTTTACATCTTAATGCAATAAATAGGAATTGACGTAACTCCTAAATAAATTTGACATTTAAAATTATATCATGTGATTATTATTTTGTAAGCTCGACTAGTCAGTTTTACAAGCAATGGGACTCATAATTCTTAGCTGAATGGGTTAATCTTCAACTAACAACTTTCTCTAATAGTTAAATACTGAATTACTTTTAAAATATAATAACTGTTTGATTTTATGAATCAAATACAAGTTTCAGGCACTTCACAAAGTTAAGTTCATACGTTCTGTTTGTTAGTAGCACATTGAAGTTCGATCTGACATTACAAAATAAAATACGTATTGTCAAAAATAATTTAATCAAATGTTAAATATATCCAAACCTGATTTAAATAAACATTCTAAAAATAACTTAATTCTAAGATGTGTAAATTTCAAAATATAATTGTCAAAAATCGTCGAGTACTCGAATCACTATTGAATTTAGAAAAATAATTCTTCTAAATTAATTTCTAAATATACTTACAATGTCTTAACGATTTGCCGCACCAAACTTGCTTTATAATTTCTTAATATTTTGTAAGAAATTGGCACTAACCTTCTGAATGTTTATCTTGTACCTGAATGCTCTACCTCAGCTCCTAACTGGATAAATTCTAGTCAGCAAACACCTCCTTTGGTTGTTCCCGATCAAATCAAAACTCTTTGAAACTCTATTACTTGAATAGACAGTTCAACAGCATACCACAACACTCACTTTCACTGGTTTTACTGGTTTCGTAGTAATATACCACGTTAAATGGAATCAAATAATCTTGAATTATATATTTGAATATTTGTGACTTGAAGTCAAATTTGATCGTAGAGAATGCCTTATTACTACTACATATCAAATTAGCAATGATTATTTTTCACAATTAATGGGAATTTAACCCTTAACGTGGCTATTTCTCGTAGATTATGAATTCAAGTTATTTTGTTACTACTAATTATAAACAACCCTCTAGTTGACTTTACAACCTCACCAGTTAAAACATACAACTGTGATATAAATCACATGATACCCCTTAGATATCTGGATATAATTATTTAAATTAAATGTATCATACATATGGTATGCTGCATTACAATGTGCTAATTCAAAACTTATGAATTTTAATTTTGTCAGGGTAAAACTTCTTAGTTTCTTCTTGTTATTAACATTATTTCGCTATCTTCTGTTTCTCCACGACCGTTCATAAACTTCTTCTTTATCTTGACACTTAATAGACTGCTTTTTTATCCTTCTGTTTTCGAAACATTAATTGTACAATAAAATATTGTTTCCAATAGTGGAATAAGCTGTTTTACTATAAGAATGGAAATCTGGTTCACTCTTAAAAGGGAAATTCATTTTAAATATGTAATAGTAATGAATCTTGTTTCTAATTAGAACAACTTTACTCTTAAAAGGGGAAGATGAATGGACAGCTTTCTATTATTAACAAGAAATATGTTTGAATATTAAGTTACTTTTACATATAAGTAAGTTAGCATTCTACTAATGCATATACATATTGCTTGAGGTGTTTAAAAGTAAGACATTTTTTAGAACAAAGATTAATGATTAAATTACTATCAACATGAAGTGGACAGTGACGGCTCGTGATTGTATTTGGGACTTTTAATTTTTATAATCCAACAGGAAACATCATATGCACAGAACAAAAAGTATTCAAACATAACACAAAATCTACATAACTGTTAAAACACGAAACATGATAATTTATTTAATAATAGAATTAAATCAGAGCTTGTAAATGTCCAGTAAAATTACGAGTTCCAATTTTATTGCAGGTTGAAATTTAATACCGGTGTAGACCGTCCGAGTTTTTTAACCTCTTCAGCTAACGATAGGCTTTTAAAATTAATGTTATTCGCCATTTTTTTTTGGTGTGAAACTGCACGAAACAATCGAAATTACCCAAGATCAATAAACACGCTTCAACTAGTGATGGGCGATAATGTGATTTTTGAATCGCATTCTGAGTCGTTAGTGCGATTTTTTTATATCAGGATTTCAAAGCGTAACGTGTTCACGACTTTCATATTTGGTTCATTTCATATGCGAGTACGTAATTCGTGAAAAGTATCAAATCTGTAAAGGCGTGACTTCGCTTCTCGTTGTTGTGGAAGCATTTATACCGATAAGAACTAATACATTCATTTTCACTGTCAAAAGCTGCACCACATTTGCTATCGGCCCAGCGGCTGCCTTCGCCTTCGGATTGCTTTACATATTTATACATAAACCCGCGAATTTGCGGTGGTCTCGGCTGCAACATTTTTATCCTTCGCATCACATTGAAACTGCTATATCGCGATTCTGCTGCGACAGAGGTTTTGTCTATAATTTCCATATGAGTTTGGGTGATATTTCGGATCGCCCTCAGCAGCTGCCAGCCGCTCGGGTGCATTGATACGTGCGAGTGTGTCGACACATAACTCATGTTGACACTCTTCCTGGATATTATTTTAAATGTTTTAAGCGGTATCGAATAGCTACCTCCGGATCTCATTACATAAACCTTGTTTTATTATAAGGGTAGGATAGATGATAACATTGATTTGCAATTATAGAATAGCTACGTTGTTCTAATTACTACATATAGGCTGTTGACGGCTGGGAGGCTAGAGCCCCGTAGCTCCTAAGGAAGCTGAAAGTGGAAATTTCCATTCTTAAAATGGGTACTTCCTGCATAATCTCTTTTAGAGTGCAAATATTAAGGGAGATATTCAAGCAAACTTATTGGTCATCTAATTCCCAGTAATTAAACATGAACGTACACACCTATGTAAGGTATTTAGTAGCATTAGAACGATCCGTAATTTCATCCATACGCATCAGAAGGAAATTGGCGTCGGTTCCCCAATTTGTACACCCGAGCTCGTATATTGCAAATTTTATAACATTACCATTAGCAACAGTTGTGTTTATTTATAGAAGGTGCAAAAGAATCTCATGATTTAATGAAAGTGGGCGTGTTAGTTGGGTAGGTCATGACCATGCGTGACTTTCTATCCTTGACGTTTCCATGCTTTGTTTGGCCGAGTTGTGCGATCAATGAAAGGCGAATGGAACTGCAGGTGCCACCTTCTGGATTTTGCGCGCAGCACGGGAAGAAGTTTATACATTTTCCATTACCGTATGCAACTTTTAACCAGTTCCACGACGCCGGTTTGAGCTTCGTTGACAATTTTTATTGCCAAGTGAAGCAGCCATGTCATTTTACTATCAGTTTATACTTCTATAAATATCGGAGCTGTACGAAAGAATTGATTTTGCATAGTAGACCTTGGAGAACTATTCAAGAAAATAAAAGAAAGACAAATGAATACCATCGAACTGAGGAAGTTTATATTTTAAGTTTGTTAAAATAGGTGTGCACTTGTTTATTTCGTAACTATTTCGAGCTATTATTCCACTGTCGTTTCTAAATTTAATTTTTCAGGTGAACTTAGACTGTACATCTGCGTAAAAGTGTACCTCAGTCGGGGAGAGTGGGGATGAATGTATGTGATTTTTAACATAAACTGTTTTTATTGTTTTTTCGTACCTTTATATGTTTTACATCAATCAAGATAAAATATGCCTAAAGTGTCAAAGTTTTATTTTATTGAAATATTTTTTCTCAAATGCTTTTTAATTGAATGTACCCCTTACTAGAGAAAGCTCAACCACTGAGTGGTGTTTCAACCAGGTTAAAGTAAATAAAAACTAAGGATTTTACTGAAAAATTTATTTAGAAGAAAACGAGAATAGGAGAACAAAGGCAGAAAAAAAAATGGTTAACGTACATCCCAGAATTTTGTGGTCTGTGCAATAAACTAACAATCTCATCTCTGCCAAGAGAGGAAATATTATCCACATGTGGGAAAACCAAACTGCTTAAATAGTCTTGACACCTTAGAAATGTAATTTCATAATCAGATTTTTTTTCAAAATTTGCCTAACTATACTTTTCTGAAGATTTGTTGTATATTTAGCCAAAATGAAGACGCCTTCTTTGATTATGAAGTCGTCCTCGACTAGTAATGGAAATTCATCAACTGATAAATCATCATTAAGAGTCGATCAATGCAAGAGATGAATTTTCGGACGTGTCACTGTCGGTTTTTACAAAAGCATTTCGTTTGATCCATTAACATACCTTTTCTTCAAGTACTTTTGGTTCAGTAGATTTAGAAACTTCGTGTAGTTAATATAGACATATTCAGAGATATTTTAGTCTTTTCTTTTTCTTTCGTTCATAATTGGTGTAGAATTATAAACTTGTGATTTTGATATTTTTACAGCTTTTCGTTGCGCTTTTGGGTATAGTCTAATGTCTTCGCTTTTCATTTATTTATCCCGATTCTGTAAAAATTTGGCTCATGATTTAATGTTCTAGAACCCGAATTTGTTTATAATATAGACCATAATGTACATCTGACGAAAGCTCTTGTTTGGCACAATATTTACTATGAATTTTTTTGGCATTTTCTTCGTCAGTTGACATTTCCGAGCCCTATATATAATCTGGCGAAAGCTTCCTCTTTTCCTTCTTTTATGTTTTTAATTCTAGACATCAGTGTGTTCCTGGTTGATATTATGCAGTCTTGCAGCTGTCCTTATGAGCAGCTTATGTTTAAAACAATCTCAGACTGGTTCAACGCTGTTTTCGTCGACTAACCTGTCGGTTTTTCTGTTAGGATTTCTAGGTATCTACAGAAAATATTTAAAATGGAAATTGGAAAAAGTACAGTTTCTTCAAATAATTTGGATCAAGTACAATGTTAGCTTTAATAAATCACATACAGGGTAGATTCAACCATGATTGAGTGTACCCCACAAGTGCTGGTTGAATATACCCTATAGGTATATACAGTTGTACCAATTTTAAATATTTTCATAAAACGGCAATATCAGAATCTTACATTTTTACTTTTCTTTATAACTTTTTACTGAATGTCACAATAAACAATTATTCACAACACAGTTTTATTGTAAGAATGGACCAGTGCTCTCTAAAAGACGCACAAATAACTTTGTCTATATATCTGAAAGTTGAATGTACCACATGGTTGAATATTCTCCACTCTCCCCTAATTTCAAAACCCTCTTATCTTATTTTTATAATAAAAGCCAATTGATCTTGAGGTGTGAAAACTGAAATAACTCGCTGTTCATAAAGTAGGTCATATTAGTATCCCTTAATCTGTCGCACTGAAGGTAATATGAACTTAATTTTTGCACTTGCGGGACTAAAGTTGGCACTTTAGTCACTTATTTCAGGGACTAAAGTAGCTCATTTTATCTCTAGGGACAGAAGTAATTACTTTAGCCCCTAGGGACTAAAGTAAAAAATGTTACCGTATCTATGGTAATCTATGGTAAATTCGGGGTTAACAGGTTAGGTTTCGCGTCAGTTTTGACATAAACTGACGCAAAACCTCATCTATTAACCTCGAATTTGACATAATTGTGAGCTCTTGTCATAATGACTTACAGTGCCACCAACTTTAAAATTTAGCAAAGGCTACTAATTTTAAAATAATTGTAACTAAAATGTCAATAAATGACGTTTTCATTCTCCCCTCTACGAAAGTGCCATTTTCGATTTTGATAAGGCAATTGAAAGCGAAAGTAAAATATGCTAAGTGATGGGTTGCTAGGTATGAAAAACTTTCGTGCCCTGGACGACAAAAAGCAAAAATGTCAACATCATTCGTTGCATACCATGCCATGAAACTTTCGTAAGCTTGATTGTACCGACCTTTGGATTTGTCCGGCAACAAACTTCTGCACGCAATGTTTGCAGCTTCTTTAATGAAATTCATGTTAAATTATGACAGACTATTCAATGATATTTGACAAATGTCATAAAATAATGCTTTTGTATTGTTACCAAAGTAACGTTAACGACAAGTCACCTGTCTTACTAATTTTATTATAATCACAAAAGTCATTGTATTTTATTAAATATTGAGGGGAGAATGAAAAGTTTAATACATTACACGCTGCGTAAGCTCTTTCAGGTGCTCGGAGTTTTTAAACAGTCTCGGCTACGCTTACGCTTCGCCTCGGCCATTCAAAAACACCTCACACCTAAAAGTAAGCTTTCGCAGCTTGTAATGTAAATAACTATTGTTTTGTAGTACGAGAGAAAAATAAAAATGAATAATAAGTTCAAAATATTTAACAAGTAAAATTGAATTCATAAACGTAAATCACGAGCGCTTATCGTAAAAGACGGACAAATTTATTCTCATATCTTAAAAAGTACATCTGCATAATGTAGTTACAGCAATCTTTTACATCGCACTTATTTATCAAAATATTGAAAGATGATAAACACGTAGAAAATTCCGGATTTTATGTAGAATTTTTTAATTTTGACAAAACTTTAGTCAAGTCTATATTTTTAAGTTATAAGCCAAAGTTGCATTTTCTTATATGTAAATCGTAATTTACTCCTGAAAAAAAATACATTCTTTATTTCTCTCTTTATTTATTTAGATTGAATTCATAGAAAAACGCTTAAGCCTTTTGTGGGGTTTAGTGTTTTGCATTTTGCAGCACTCACGGGTTTAGGGTACGACGAGCGAAGCGAGGAGTGCCCTAAAGAAATAAGTGCGACAAAATTCCTTTTAAACGAGGTATCATACAATATTTTATCTACTTTGCCACAAAAAAAATTCCACGGTCACCTCTGAAACTGACTATTAAAACCTCACTGTCAATGCGAAAAATTAGCGATGTACACATTTTTCCCTAGTAACCATTTTAACATCGCAACCACGTAAACAAGATCATAATAAAATAATCACGTGACTTCATTTTACTTTACGCACCGCCATGGCTACCTGCTTATTACTGTAATTCGTCATTTGTCTGGAACTGTCAAAAATTATTAGCAAATACATCACGGCGCGTCCATCATCACGCAACAGTTTTATTGAGTTTATGAGTTTTTGTGAAGTTGAAGATGGAATCTGAAGATAAGATATTTATTTATTTTCTTAAAACGTCTCCTGTTCCACTAAAATTCCACTTATTTATACAGTACAATTACATAGTGTGTTACACAGTGTCAGTGGTGTATTTTTGGTTGCCTGTTATAAAGAAATTTCAATTATTTAACAATTTTGTCATTTATTTAGGACCGTAGAAAAAAATGTGTATGTATTTCGAGTGTAAAGAGCCATTTTGGTATTCGGTTGCTTTTTCGCGCCTCGCTACCGCTCGGCACGAAACTCGCATTCTCATACCAAAATGGCTCTTTTTACACACTAAATACATAAATTACTATTAGTATTTTTATTATAGCATCGCTTTTTGTACTGAGGCTATTACGATACTGGTTTGCGTATCGTACTAGCCTCAGTACGAACGGAAAGTAGATAGGTAAATCTACTTAGGGGTTTCTTTAATTTTTACATATTGTAATTTTCTCTGCTGTCAATGTATTTGCACACCGGTTTGCGATACATTAAATTCTGCAGCAGTTTTCTGCAATGTGCTTCTTTCTCCCAATCTTGCAATATATTTTTTTTTGGTTCCTCTTTTAAATAATTTCGAGGCATTTACGTGAACCTATGTATTAACATTTTTGGCATATACTTTAGTCCAGTCTGTAGAGACGAAAAAATGCATTTGCTCAACAAAAAGTGGAGTATGAACGGTTTTTATATATGTTGTTCAGGTCGGGATCCTGATGAAAAATCCAAGTTTTCGACCTTGGAGGGGCGCCGCGAATTATAATTTCCGAAACTTGTTAAATCAAAAAAATTAATTTATTCAAGTTACGGAGTTACAAAATGCAGTTTACAATGTGTCTACTAGATGCTAACTGACATAAGAACTGGCATAAGAACTGTGTGCACATGCTTATATAACATTTCTTATCACTAAAGATTCTAAGAAGCTTGAAGCTGGGGCTGGGAACTGCTTCGTAAGCACTTACCCAACGTATCACCTAACATAATCCGCGCGAGCCGCCAACTTGGATTAAACGTGCTAAAAACTGGTTTTTTCCAACTAGCTCCGCAACGGTTGATCCAACGTCAAAAAAGTTCAATATAAAGTTAAAGGAGACAAGATTTTTGACATTTTTTGTATATTAAAATTTGTTGTAAGTGTAATATGTAACGAGTTACAGCGGCTGAAAGTTGAACATTTCACCAAAATATCGTTAACCTTTATTTTTGTTGGTACATTTTGTAAGAACAACTTACACTATATTGTTTGTAATATTTTTCTACATCAGAATGACGTTCTATAGAGAAATACAAAGTATGATCAAAAATTATTTTCATCTAGTATAGCTATGGAATAGTTAATTTATAAACGCAACTATAAGTCACTTATATACTCGCACATGCAGTCGTTGTTTTTGATGGATATCGGTTTGATGGGGACAAAAAAATACCAAGACTGCAGAAAGACTTCTCCGATCGAAAAAGCAGCTGTCTGCGGATGTTATTTCGATGAAACAACGCCGATTCTAGTTTCCCAAGAACGATTTCTAGCAAACGAAAAGAATAAAGTCCGTCTGATTTCGATGCTGTAAAAACATTCGAACATTACTGTATTACAGTTAAGCAGGCTGAAGAAGATGCTGATGTGTTGATTGTCAACACGGCGATTTCTTTGTGCTCAACATTTGATGCTGTTTTCGCCATTGAAGAAGACGTCGATCTTCTAGTTCTGCTGACGATATTAGCAACATCTACCTTCGCAAACCTGGGAGAGGCAAAATTGTTGAAAGAGTGTATTCTGCAAATAGTTTTAATTATGAAAAAGCAGCTGAGAACATTCTGTTTCTCCATGCATTTAGTGGCTGCGACACAACGTCGTCCGTCTACAACCAAGGAAAAACATTTTTTTCGCTTGTACAGAAAAGCACAAGACTCAATGACACTATAGGCATATTCAAACATCACGATGACAAACCAGATGATATCGCAGATGCTGAAGCACGCTTCCTCGTTGCTTTGTATGGTGGCTACATGGAAGAAAATACCTTGGAAGAAGTCCGTTACCAATAAATTCAAGTGCAAGAAACACATTTAATTTTGCTTATTTGCTACCAACGAAGGACGCTGCACGGTATCACGCATTTAGGACGTATCACCAGGTCCAACAGTGGTATGTATGTAATTGAAAAAAATTCACGAGACTGGGGCTGAAAAGTTGGCACGAATGGACTCACTCCAGTAAAACTGACAGAGAATCCATCACCCGAGACTTTATTAAAATTAATTTCATGCCATTGTAAAAAAGGATGCGGCGGAGCATGTGGCTGCAGGAAAAGTGGGATGAAGTTCTCTATTCTGTGTAGATTCTGTAATGGCCAATCATGCGAAAATGCACCAGAAGTTCACATCGAGAATGGGGACGAAGATGAGGACATTTCATCACTGGAAGTCGCAAGTCTCTGGAGCAATGACTTCGAAGATAACATTGAGGATAAAGAATCTTATGGAGACGTCAACATCTACCGATCGGGGCCTTCAAAAATTAAAAAAAACTAAATAATATAATCGCGAACACGAAACATCACTAAACTGGAGCATCTGTGGGTTGGGCCTACTGGGGATACCACAATAAAAAGAGCGCCTATATCTCTACCTCATGGTGATGTGGAAATGAGTTTACTATACGTTTATCAAATTATTATAACTACGTAACGAATAGCCAGAAATAATACAAGAAAAAATTTAAAAAATGAGAAATTACACAATTTTTTAGAGAAATGTTCATCTTTCCGCCGCTGTAACTCCTTTCATATTAGACTTACAAAAAATAGTTATATACAAAAAATCTCAAGAAGCTTGTCTTCTTTAACTTTAAATTAGACTTTCTTGGCGTAGGATCAACCGTTGCGGAGTCATTTGGAAAAAGCCAGTTTTTAGCACCTTTAATCCAAGGTGGCTGCTCGCGCGGCGCCCCTCCAAGGTCGAAAACTTGGATTTTTTATTAGGATCTCGACCTAAACAACATATATAAAAATCGTTTATACTCCATTTTTCTAAGGCAAAAACCTCTACTGACTGGACTACTTGTCAAACTAAATTTATTGCTAAGCTACTGAATCTTTATGAACATACCTGGAAAGACTACGGTGTAAACTAGGGTGCCTTGATGTCAATTTGATGTATTTGTCCTTTACCAATGTACGGAGAGATGATTGTGCCCTCTCACTCTACAGTACTTTTGAATACGACATATACTTTTCTCTTTGTTCAATTTCAGTAATAATAACTAACTACTTGACACTGCTAAATTATAGGTTATTTTTCATCTCGCGCAGTGGCGTACCACAGATAATTTAACATCATCATAGATTAAATAAATATGATGAGAATTCCGCCGAATTTATTTGTACACGCTAATACCCAACATTGTTCCGTTATGCAGATTCTAAAATGTAGAGCACAACAAATAGTTTTCATTAATGTAATACCGGGTGGCCATAAATATCTGAGATCCCGGTAGCCATGGAATTAGCTACTACTAAATGTTGGTTAGCATTATATTTCAATTATAAGTATTGGTATCTAATGTAATAAAATGCAAGGTTATTGACACCATTTCTTAAATACGACACGATTATAAGAATCTCCTGTTCTAACTCCATTACTTATTGCAGTCTGTAGTAATTTTTGACAGATAGGAATTTTAGTTGTGTGTTGTGATGACATTAATGACATTTAGTTTAGTTGGGTTCATCACTTTAATAAAGCGGTGTTGATTCCAAAGGTAATGTGATATCAGGTATTTATGGCCACCCGGTACAATAGAATACCTTTTAATATTTTTTTCTTGAACGTTTATGCATATGGCAATTGAAAAGCAGTGCCAATGTGACAATAATTAGTTTACTGTACGATTGAGAAGAGGAGGAAGTTATTTGTGTCCATACTTCGTTAAATGGCAAATACGTCAAAATGACATCAAGGCATCCTAGTGTAAACTATATTAATTATGTAACTGCACTACAAAACCATACCGATTTTTTATGAATTTATTACTACATTTATTATTTTCTTATTTGTTCAACTTATCCTACATTAATTATATTGTAAAGAGTACAAAGAAGTTTATTCTACAATTTCTTAATAATAAATTCAAGTTGTGTTCTCCTTAAAAAAACTATTGTCTTAAGAGGCGTTTATCTAACTCAGAAGAAACATAATCTGGCACACCATACTACGTCTTATTATATTCGATTTTTGTTATTAAGCACAAGTATTAAATTCCTTTTAATTTTTTTTAAAATCTAAATAATTACAAAAGTATATGAGTTACGAAGGTATTTAATAGCAATCATGTTTTTGTGAATTAAATAATAAATAATAGATCTCATAATTCCGTTAAGGAACATACAAAGCATCGGTGAATTCCCTCCTGTTGTTTGATTACTCACTTATATTAATGGACCAAGTCTGCATTTGATTTCCAAAGCGCAAGGACGATTCTGAGCGCTCGTGATATCAGTTAGTGATGGGCATAACCGGACAATTTTCATAACCGAATTATTTGCATTCGAATGATATTAATAACCGAATGATTATTTGAATAATCATTCGAATAAATTTTGGCTTTCAATTCGTTTCGATTAAGTCAGCCGGTTTGCCGGTTGGCGTTCACCGTCATCTGCATCGACATCGGTTTACCGTCATCTGCATCGACATCGGTTCACCGTCATCTGCATCGACATCGTAACTTGCAGATAGCAGAGGAACCAAAACATAATATGTATGGTCGGCGCCTTAGAAATCGGGACACGTAATATGTTCTTCTAGTCTTTGGAGTATTCTTTCTACGGTTACTTCATTAATGTGAGATGGCATTTCATAATTCACAAACAATAAACAATCTGACGTAACAATTAAAACCATAATAACTGTAAAAACCCAGTATATACACTTAAAAAATACATGCAAAGTATATCATAATAGTGTGTAGCGCCCGATTTCTAAGGCGCCGACCGTACATTATGTGTTATGTATTGGAAATTAAGAGGTATTTATTAAAAAAAGTAGAAAGAAAGAAATATGCGGGCTGCTTGCTAATCGCAATAAAAACAGTGGTAAAACGTTTATCTTTATCGATCGGGCGGGTTAAAGGCGCCGCCTCTTGTTTTGAACCATTGGAGATTTAAGCAAATAAAAAATTGTTTTATAGCTTGATGCGTTTGCAGTTTTTAGGCGTTCAGGTTTCAGGTCCCCAGAATTTGATAATTTGATATTTTTTATGATAGGAGGATAACCAAATGGTCTTTTCAGTACAACCTGATTTGTTTATGAGTTATGACATATTTATATCTACAGAATTTTGAGCACTGCGTAGGTCGCTGAGATATGGCACGTAGTACCTTTGAATAGAGGTTTTATATTCAAAGCGTAGTACGTATCAGCATGAGGTTATTTTTCATTCGAATACTTGGAACGAAAACCGAGTTACATAGGTTATTTCAATAACCGCATAACCGGTTAGTTTTCATTCGAATAAGCCCATCACTAATATCAGTGTCGTTTATAAACAAGTGAATGCCGAAAGGCCAAGATACGGAGCTGGACTGATAAGCAAGTACTTAACTCTAACTTTAAATTTATCATTGCGATTTTTGTCCTATTTTATTGTATTTACAATTATCAACCACTCAATATTTATTAACAATGGCATTTAACCAACATATGCAATTGCCATATACACAAGTACTTTCCAATTATTATTTTAATTCGCAAATACAACAACCAGTGGCGTACACACAACCAATGCAACAAGTGAATATGCCAAATAATGCATACTGCAGCCAACCCTGGCCAAATCAGCAGCTGCAGCAGTATCAGCAGCAATCTCAACAACAAAATTCGTATCCTAACTTCCCGCGACTGACGGTACAAAAAGACAATGGGTGGCAAACTGTACTATATGGCAATAAAAAATGATTACGTAGTCCAGAAAGTCCAAAAACAACAAATGATAACAACAAAAAATACTGGTTAAGTAATCCTATTACAACAACTAATAGATACGAAGAATTATCCACAGATGAGGGTATGGAACATGACCCTGCAACAAAACCACTAACGAACCAAAACCACCGCCGATCTTTGTATCACGTGTGATAAACATCAAACCGCTAATAGAGCTCCTTGAAAGCCTGGCAAAAGACAACTACAATTTTAAAACAATTAGCCAAGACCAGATTAAAGTTTAATTGCAAACTCGAGAAAAATGCAGTGCAGTCATCAAGGCCTTACTAGAACGTAACACTGAATTTCCTACGTATAAACCCAAGCAAGACAGGCCTTTCAGGGTTGTACTTAAAAATTTTCACCCATCATTAGACTTGGAATCTCTAAAAAAAGAATTCGAACAACTTGGACATCAAGTCATCAATACATGGAACATCAAGCACCGAATTACGAAAGCTCCCTTATCTATGTTCTTTATTGATCTGCAAACAAAGGACAATAATAAGGAAATATACGATGTTAAACTCCTACAAAACTGCAACTGCAATTTGAAGCACCGCATACGAAAAGAGAAATACCGCAATGTGCAAAGTGCCAGAGATACGGTCACACCAAAAACTATTGTCATCAACCATACAGATGCGTCAAATGTATAGGAAATCACGCAACAAGCGAATGTCCAAGGAAAGAAAAAAATTAACCATTAAGGTGCGTAAACTGCAACGGGAACCACCCCGCTAACTACAGAGGGTTCATCAACAACTACAGCAGAAGCTCTACCCGGCATTGAGACAAAAGATCACTCCGACCCAAACTAGATTTGTTCAACCTGGAGTGTTCTACGCTCAACAAACGACAGATGATCCTTTACAACAAAATACTAAGACTCCCACCGATAACACACCACAACAAACAAATGCACTTTCTGAACTCCAAACGATGATGCAGAAACTAATGGAGCAAATAAGCACCATGCTAAATCTATTAACCACTGTCGTCAACAAATTGGCAATATGGAATGCCAACGGTCTGGGACAACATGCACAGGAAATTTCATACTTTCTCAAATTAAACAAAATTTACGTCATGTTAATATCAGAAGCATATAGCTCACCTAAAACCCATATCAAAATACCAAATTACTGCATCTATTATACAATGCACCCTAGTGAAAGGGCTGATGGGGGAACTGCTGTGATTATTCGACAAAACATTAAGCACTATGAATTGAAACAGTATCAATGGGATCACTTGCAAGCCACAAACATTGCTGTAGTGGATCACATAGGCACATTGGTTATATCTGCCGTATACTGTCCGCCCAAACACAATAATAAAAGGAGCCATTATGAAAAATATTTCCAAACACTAGGAAACCGATTTCTCTCCGGCGGCGATTATAACGCCAAAAGCGCACTGTGGGGATCACGGCTTACGACCACAAAAGAAAGGGAACTACTGGTTGCAATAAAAACTTTTAATCTACAATGCCTTGCAACGGGCGAGCCTACTTATTGGCCAACAGACCCACGAAAGATATCTGATGCCATCGATTTTGCACTAACAAAAGGAATCAACATGAAACAATGCAAGATCCAATCATCATTAGACCTCTCTTCAGACCATTCAGCAGTCCTAGTAACTATATACTCAAGAATCCAACAGAAACAAAGACAAAGAACACTATACTCCAGGCATACTGATTGGGAAGCGTTTAAAGTGAGTCTGGATGACTTAGTCAAGTTGAACATTCACCTTAACTCTCAAGAAGACATCGATACAGCAGTCTATGAAATAACAAATGCCATCCAAGAAGCAGCCTGGAAGGCAACTCCTGACGCACATGAAGTGCAAATTCGAGAAGCCTGTCCAATCAGAGTGAAGGAAAAAATCGCAGAAAAACAAAAGTTACGTAAACGTTGGCAATTAACACGGTCGGCAAAAGATAAAAGAAAGTTTAATATGGCTGCGCAAAATCTCAAACACCTACTATTGAATATTAAAAATCAAAATATTCAGGAATACCTCCGCACCCTCACAGCGACGGAAACCACAGACTATTCACTGTGGAAAGCCACCAGGAAAATGAAAAGAACACAGCAGGCATCACCACCCGTGAAAGATGAAAATGGAAGATGGACGGGAACTGACAAGGAAAATGCTATTGCTTTCGCCAAACATCTAGAAACAGTATTTACACCTTTCCCCTCCCAGCTCAGCCTAGACGAATAACGCGAAATCTACAGTTTACTAGACGCACCTTTCCAAATGGAATTACCTATTAAACCATTCACAATGTTGGAAGTCGAAAGAACCATACTAAAAGAAACCCAAAAAAGGCACCAGGCTGGGATCTAATTACTGAAAAAGTACTGCACGAAATATCAACAAAATGCCTAAATCATTGACATTTCTATTCAATGCCATCCTCCGACTGAAATACTTTCCCAAACAGTGGAACATAGCTGAAATAATACTAATCCCAAAATCGGGAAATGATTTAACTAGCGTCGAATCGTATCGGCCTATAAGCCTATTGCCGGTGCTGTCGAAAGTTTTTGAAAAGTTGCTATTGAAACGACTCAACCCGGTATTGGAGGAAAGAGGAATCATACCCAACCATCAATTTGGGTTTAGACTCCACCACGGCACGACGGAACAAGTATATTGAATTGTTCACACAATCAACAATGCCTTTGAATCTAAAAAGTATTGCTCCGCTGTGTTCCTGGACATCAAGCAAGCCTTCGATAAGGTGTGGCATCAATGCCTAAACTATAAACTGAAGATGACATTACCGTATCACTACTACGAAATCCTCAACTCCTATCTGGAAGGCAGATGGTTCATGGTCAAACTAAACGAAGAGCTAACGGAACTCTACCCCCATTGCTTCTGGAGTGCCCCAGGGCAGCGTACTTGGCCCAGTCCTGTACACAATATACACAGCTGATCTACCAACAACGAACGCAACAACCACAGCCACCTATGCTGATGACACAGCAATATTAGCTACAGATAGCAACCCGAATGTCGCAACTGAAAACCTCCAATACACCCTACGCCCAATAGAGGATTGGATGAGAAAGTGGAAAATTCAAGCTAACACCTCAAAGTCATCGCATGTCACGTTCACAATGAAAAGAGGTACATGTCCACCGATAACACTCAACAATATTCCGATTCCCCAATCTGAAGAAGTTAAATATCTGGGCATGCATCTAGACCAGCGGTTCACATGGCGTAAACACATATTTACGAAGAGAAAACAACTTGGCATCAAATTCAGTCAGATGTACTGGCTACTAGGCCGACAATCTCAACTGAAACTAGAAACTTACTTTATAAATCTATTCTCCGGCCATCTGGACGTACGGTGTACAATTATGGGGTACTGCCAGTACCTCTAACATTCAAATCCTTCAACGATTTCAGAAGGTTACGGGCTGGTTGCAGAAAGCAATGTTAAGTCTGGTGTTAGCTAACGTCGCGTCAAAGTGAACAAAATCGCATCAAATTTTGTTTACTAATGTATTAGTTACCATAAAATTTGAGATTTGATTCGTTTTTGTTCACTTTGACGTCGCGTTAGCTAACACCAGACTTAACGTTGCTTTCTGCAACCGGCCCTAGGTGTATCGTTAACGCTCCCTGGTATGTGCCAAATCACATAATACAAAACGATCTTAACATTGAGTCAGTGCCCGAGGTAATGAAAAATTACAGAAGTCGGCTTACAATTCATCCTAATGAGCTAGCCACTCAGCTAGCAGACATCAACGATACTCGACGGTTGAAGCGGTTCAAGCCCTCGGACCTGCCCATCTGGTTTCTTTAAATATGCATTTGTCTACACTCTACAGTTACATAGGACTGACGTGCTGATTTACTAAATTACACAATTAGTTAGATAATTTATACGATAAGAACGATCACTGGATTGTTCTAAGCAAGTCTGTATATAGTTAGTTAGGTTAGTTAAATGTCATACCATTTACTTATTGTTCATGAGCAACAGATTGTAAATATGCAAATAAATCAATTTAAAAAAATATTAATGGACCGCCATTCATAATTCATACTTGTACATACGTCTGTTGTTTTGTTTATAGGCTGTCCATATCTGATACTGAACCACCCTCCTTTGAAATTACACTGCGCAAACATGTAAAACTATTCACTGTTTGTATTGGTTTCCGTCTAGCATTATATTATTAGCATTTGTGGTGTGATTTTAGTTTTCTTGGAGTTTGTTTAGTTTAGATTGCATTTTGCATATCAATTGTGTCAGCAGGTATACATCGTCAGAATATTCTGTTGTATTATTTTTTCTAAGTTATTTGACAACCCCCCCACTTAAGTCCTCTTTAATTTTTTCTTTGTTGTTCAGTACAGTCCTGTTTAAAAAGGTGTTTTACCCAAAAAAGGTATGTGCATCATTAACTAGGTAGACCTAGATGTATACTTTCAAAATATTTGCATGTACAACACTTTTTTAATTTTGTGAAATTTAATCATATTCACAAAGCACAAATACTGTACAGCACTTTAATAAACGCGACGGTACGTCGTCTATTACAATAACAAACATCAGTGGAGACATGATGCAACTTTGTCTTACACCAGTTTCTGCATTAAGTGTTTCAGACACTTATCCTCTGTAGAGTACCCGGAATTTATACTTTGTCTAACCTTCTTTAATTAATCATGTTAGCTCACACGAAGGGTCTCTACTTAGGCCTATCCATATCCAATCTTGCGGATGATGAAAAGTTACCTCCTCTTTCTCCATCACTGTTATACAGGCTCTTGTAAGATATTAGTTTTGTTTAGAAAAACCGATATAGGAACAGTATCATGTTAGCTCGAAAAGATATTATTAATTGAAGATATCGATATTTAAGAACTACAAGAGGGAATTATTGTAATATAATTTTTAATGTGATTTTTAAAGTTTAGTTTCCATTTCGCGCATGTCATACTTATTTGAAATTCTGTTGCTGGTCAATTGAAGCCACCTGAAGTAACGTTTTGAAATCCTTCGCTTCTCGATTTACGTCATTCATTTAGCGACCTTTTGGTGCCATTAAATCGCGTTTCTGAAACAGGTCTCAACACGTCTGGAATTTCCTAGCCCGAATGAGCTTCTGTTTTCTTGCGAAATGTGATGCAATGTTGCAACGATTGCAATATATGTATGTGTAAGAGAGAGAGAAGGAGAGAGATGGCTAGACACGCCACTGCCTTTTATTTACCTCGGATTTAGCTTCAGTTCGCCCCAGCTACTAACGAGTTAACGCAAGTACGAATATAATGCTTGCCTGGGTCAACATATAAGTCAGCTTGTAGCATTGAGACCGCGAATTAAAGTGTGCAAAAATTACCTGCCGAACATATGAAAGTAGTGCGTGTCTGGAGTAGCCCAGAAGTAAGTGAACAGCAGAAACCCTTCGTTGTGCCATTCGCATCTGCCTTATCCTCGTGCAAAGTGCCTTGAGATTTTCGTTTGCCGCTAGTCCCTACAGTAACATTTAACAGGGTGATCCAAGTTATTTGTCAGTTAGGCTGTGTTCTTGATTACCGTGGACGCTGGCCAAGCTACTTTCAAACAATTTCGGATCTGTTGAAACGTCATCAAGTAATCCCATTTATGAAAGAAAGCACATGTGTTTCTTTGCTGCCGCTATAAGCGGATATAACAGGAAGCTAACAAATTCACCCAAGCGTTTGTTTTTCCATCGTAGAATTTATAACCTATATCCATAACTGCCAAAGCTGAAATGATTTAATCAATCCGTTGCCGTAAAACAATCCCTGTTAAAGGCAACTTCCTTTGAGCACAAGGTATTCATTGCTATTTAGCTGGTAAGATGTTTATCAAAATGCGAAAATCTCACAATATCTTTTAAGTAAGAGACGTTTATTTGAGTGAGAACCAACTTTTGCTCAACATCCTGCCATTTTGTTTTTTTTTTGTTGCAATATAATTCCGTAATAGATATAAGGCACGTGTGCTATGTTCTTGTCAACGTATACTACAATGTACTTTTAGGAGACGATTCGGGGTAGCACACTCAAGGTTACCTGTTTTGAGTTGTGCACTAGTTTTCTATTTTCGAGCTGTCTTCCCGTTGTGTAAAAGGATCCCTCATTATTATTTGCTCTGTTTTTTATAAAATTATTTGTATTTTCGATTTTGTAACTTGTTTGATGTACTGTGTAACTGTAATTATACTACAAATTGCCTGCTTAGATTTTCCAATCATTTTTAAATAATTTAGTATATCTCATCTCATCTACAATATTTTGCGTTTCTTTAAGTAACAGTATCAATTAGCTAAGCAGTAAAAGCCGTATTCTTCAAGCACATTGCGTTTAAAAATTCTGTTTAACCTTTGAATGGTAAATTATTAAAAGATTGTAAAAAGGAGGCTTCTGCACCTTAATAGTTGAAGCAATTAAGCTTTTAGTAGACAATCACGTAAGTATTCATTTTTTATAGGCCCAATCCGCTTCGGTCGCGAACGTAGTGAACCCTTCTAACTACGAGCTTTTCATAGTGGCGCGCTACTATCCTGAAGCTGGACCGGACTTCATGAGTACCGTGGACCACCGCCTCCCGCAAGCTAGCTGTGGACAATAGGGGGCTTTAAAACCTCCCAACGCAAATTAGACCTGTGGTAAGTATGGTCCAGTGTTGTCGTAAAGTCGAGTTTATATTGTAACAAATTTATTTTGATCAATCATGGGTTAATGTTGCACACTCTGCTAATTATTAATGGCATGATGCAACTATAAAAAGCAGTTGTAATGCGTTCATCAAAGTTTTAAGCACAGGTTTAAAAGCACCGACAAAAAGGAACCCGCAATTTGCATTGCTGCATGCTGGTTATTAGGGAGGGTTTATAAAAGGCGCACAACGTGTCTCCATGGCAGAAAAACGACGAAAACTACCACGACGAAATGAATGCGAAATACTTGAAAAGTAATTTAAAGAATCTTAATTCCATATTTATCCAAAAACTGGCGTAGAAACGTTGTTGCAAGAGATAGCGCGTCGTATCATTCATAAGAAAGATTTCCGAGAACTTCGTGAAAAAAGGAAGAAATTATGGATTCAAGAGCGGGTTTTTTTTCTAAAATATAATTATTTAAAATCGAAATTATTAGAAACTGCATCAGCTTTTAATGATCAATATTATAAGTAACGAATTGAAGAAAATGCAGGACAACACTTCGAATTAAACCATATCGAAATTATTTGAATTAGGTAAAAAGATATGTGGCAACATATAACAGTAATTTTATACAGGAAGACGTTCTTAATTTAATAAAAGAAACATTCGAGCGGATTATAGAACAATTGGAAAAACTAAATTACACACGTAATTGATAAAATGAGCAGCAAATGTGGGAAGCAGACAATCTTCAGATAATATCGAACAATTTATTATAACCGTAATTATGGG
Source organism: Agriotes lineatus (assembly GCA_940337035.1). NCBI lineage: Eukaryota > Metazoa > Arthropoda > Insecta > Coleoptera > Elateridae > Agriotes > Agriotes lineatus. The sequence continues at coordinate 21,852 of CALNHX010002935.1, read as the reverse complement.
ATCGAGCAGCAAAAAATGGAATTTCCTACGATAACGAGGATTTAGATTTTAATTGGCTGAGTTTTATCTTTGTTTAATATATTCCTGATTATTTATTTTGTTATCAGAAGCTTTAAAATCATTTTAATGATAATTAAGTAGTAATTATTAATTATAAACAGTTGCACCTTCAGTCATTGCAGTAGTAGAAAAAACAATGTAAATAATACAATTAATACGTCGTTCATAGATAAAAATTATTTTTATAACTATAATATATATAAGTAACAGGAGACTGCAGTCGTTTTAAGAAGTTCCATGAATAGGTTTGCTTTTGAACGCGTATTTTATAGATGCGACAGTGGCCGCACTTCGAAAGATTTCAATGAGGCCCAACCATCCGGCCTTTGCCTGATCTGTCCCCTCTAGTTCTAAGACACAGCAAGCTCTAGTGGCAACCAGCAACTACGCACTGCATAAGGCTTCGTACTGCACTCTAAATATGAAATTAAGTTTAGTAGGGTACCTCGCTATTTTCATTGTTACCCCAAAATTCTATGAGTTGTTCTCCATCCCATTGTTTGCTTTTTGACCCTTCTCTGCCTAATCTGTTGGAAGTCGTCATTGTTACATCCCACTTTAGCATTGCAATCGCATATCAAAATAATGACGTAATTTTTATGAATTTCAGTGTTGTACGATTCACTAAACTACAGAAATCTCTCTTATCTTCGTACTCCACATTCTCTGTTAGTGCCTAACACTAGTTATTAGCCTGCGTTTCATGGTTTTGTTTGAGTGTTCCCTTCTACCCAGTCTTTCTCAGATGTTGATTGTTGACTAACTGTTTTTTCTTTTATTCTAGTGTAATAACCAACAGCTATTGTAGGTTAATTGAACTTTCACATTGTGTATTGTTAAAGTGGAAATCTGGAATGGGTTTTGACTAATGGGCTTATTTGTCACCTAACTGTTGAAAGCAAGAATTTAGAGGTCGAAATACAAGTAATTAGTTAGAGATTCAGAGGCTCTAGGCATTTTGGAAAGTATAGCACAAGCAATCCAAAATTTACCTTGCAATTTTCCTAATTACCCAAAACTGTATAAAAGCAAATAAAAGCTAAGCATGGTTGTCTTTCAGTTCCAGATGCCATTCCAGGTTGAACATGTATAGTAAGTAGTTTAGTGATAATTTAAATTAGTTCCTTTTATTTAATAATAATCTATGTACCCATTCTTTGGTAATAGCTTTTCTTTAACACATCTACAGGGTGTTATGGAAATGAGTGCAAATATTTTAACCCGTAATAGAACTCGCTAAACTAAACAACTTTTCCATTTATCATTTTTTCGAAAACACCCTCAAAACTGACTTAAAATTCAAAACAATTTTACTCTAAAAATGCATACCCGCCTATGGAATAATATTTAAATTTAATAGCACAAAAAACCTTTCTTTGATATGCAAACCAACAAAAACTGCATAGTTACTGATAAAACCTTTAGCTAACATCTGGTCACCAACGTGCCTGATCAATTGAGGTAAGTAAGTTATTAGCTGCCCATAGACACGCGTTCAAAACTTCCACGAAAAACTACATCGTGGCGGTTTTAAACGCGTGTCTATAGTTTTTCGTGGAAGTTTTGAATGCGTGTCTATGCCGAACTTATGGCTGCGCATATGCACACGTTCAAAACCGACACGGATGTACTACATTCGTGGCGGTTTTAAACGTGTGTCTATGGCCAGCTATTAGCTGTACTACATTCGTGGCAGTTTTGAACGTGTGCATATGCGCAGATCATATATATAATACACATATATTGCTCAGGTAGGGCCCTGGAAACTTTAGAAAACATTACGGCGCCGACATAGTATCACTTAGAGTGTAACGCGTCTCGCGCGCATGCGTGGGAATTCGAACTCCGCCTTTAGAAGCGAATTTTAAACTTGACCACTTCCCCATTGGGAGGACGACGCCTCCGCGCTTGCGCACAGCTCACCGTATACATGAAGGAGTTGGTTGTGTGTTTCACTTCATCGGTGAGTTTCCCACTCATAGCCGCTAGCAATATAGTAAGTATTAGATATATGGCGCAGATATAAGCTGGGTATGAATCACACGTTCAAAACCGTCACGAAAAACTGCATTCGTGCGGTTTTAAACGTGTGTCTATGGCCAGCTATTGACAGCATGTTTCTTTGTGCAAGAACTTTGCAGTTTTAATATACTTGTGTCGTTCACCTTTAACTTAGATTTGCTTACCAAGCGGCTCGTCAAATTTAAGGGAGATAAATGATTGAACAAATATGCGATTAATGAAAAACGCTATATAGAAAAGTTGTTCATTTTGGTGAGCTCTATCAATAGTTAAAACTAGCAGTCCAGTGAGACAAATGTCTCATTTAATAAAACAAAAAAGACCGTTTTGCAAATAGAACGCGTATTCACCACACGTACGTGTATGACGTCATTGTTGGTAGCAAACTACCAGTCGCATTCGCCTTGATAACATTTGCCTACAATCTAACCTAAAAAGTTAAGATTAGGATATAATTAGTATTAGAGACTGAAATTCGTTCCTGACCTTACATGACCATTCCAAACATATAACTTTAATAACTTTTTTCTCTATCTCTTATGGTTTGGCTGCTGAAACAGCGTCCCAGACAGACAAAACAGCGTCCCGGACAGACACGTCTATTAGATAAAGGATATTTGCACTCATTTTCATAACACCCTCTATAACTGAAGAGAATTTATTCTTATTAAATAAACCAACTTTATGTACGATTATCGAAAACTGGTGTTTATGTTATTTGTGAAACGACCAAAAGAATCATACGTCCTCGAAGTGTTACGTCTAGTGGTTGAATAAAAAAGTCGGTTAACACTAGTATAATTAGATGTTGAATTTATTTGGATTTAGTCACAATCCTTTACTTCGTCTAAGCAACTTTTCTCCTTCCTGCTCCTAATCTTCCGAGCTCCTGCATTTTTGTTTCCATGTTAATTTCTATTTCAATACCACTTGGCATCCTACCCTGAATTAATGTTTTCTTTTTCTTACTTCTTCTTCTACTACATTCAGTCGCATTTTTTGTTCTGCAATGTTTTCTTTGCCCTTTGTATTTTCCATTCTCTGTTCTTTATTTCCAACCTTTAGATGCTCTAATAGTAGAGACGCCAAACTAAATTAACTAGTCAAATATCGATTTTCGTGGGACTAAGTAGGTTAACGACAAATGGTACCTTCTTATTCGGTGGTGTTTCCTGAGTATGAAAAATCATGGTGTCGCTTTCTCAGCCTATGGAGTGAGGAGCTATGACGTCATAAATACGGCAATTCTTGGTTCCTGTTTTAGTATTATAAAACTAGGTTTAACCCAAACATCCCAAAAAAAAGTTCTACCCGGTAGCAAACTGTTTAGTACCCTCCTCTTAGTAAGTGGTAAAAAGTTGCACAACATTGAGCCTCAGGTTTAGGCCCGAGGTGGGTGGAAAGGTGGTAAAATGGTAGGTTTTAACAGTTTTTCGAAATATCTCGTTAACTATGAGGTTTAGCACAAACTTTATCTTATACAAAATTAATCTATATTTAATTTACAATAAAAATGGCCTGTTGCATTTTTGACTTCCAGACCAAGGTTGCGGAGATATGGAAGGGGGTAATGATGTCATCATTTTCCAGTTAACTTGGAATTCATCGTACTCACTTGAAAATGAGTATGTTTCGTTATAAAGAGTATGTTTCGTTATAAAAAGTACTTAGTGATGCATCAATAACATAGGAAAATGTGTATGTGTGTATGTATGTATGCACGGCTATATGTATGTATCTGATAACATAAGAGGGAATGTCAGTAATTAGGTCACAAACTGATGTAGGATATTTGAATATAACAGTGGGTTATTTTCAAATCGGTCATTAGGTGGCAACACAATCGAGCTTAATGATAGGCAAGTAATAGTTGCCGTGTTCCAATAACATGCGTGCGCAGGCAGTGTGTTACCGCTAATTACCGATACTCTGGTGATAAGGGGGGGGGCGGTAAGCAAGAGCGACCGGCTTCTCAGCCAGAGGAGGGCGTGGGTTAAAATCAGAGACTCAAAGCTTCAGCTGAAAATAAAGTAAATGGGGGCCAGGTAGCAGGTAACCCAGCTCTTTGCTAATCGCACATATAGGCATACGATAAGATGCGCTACCAAACACTTCCTGAAAAAGAGGTACGGCAAGGGAGCATAAATAAAATTCACTGGCCTAAATAACGATTAAGTATAATAAGCAAATAGTAAATGGGGATCCACAAGTATTTTACACCAATAATTACTACGGAATATTCCACACAATATCTCAATAAGGAGACCATATCACAGTTCAATAAATATCAAGGGTGGCTTGAGGCTAAACTCACCACAGTACAGCCAGTTACATATACAAGGGCATCAAGCGAAGTTAGCGGGCGGGCCCAGAATTAATAAAATTTCACACAGTATGTATATAGTGCTAATTAACAGTATTAAAAAAAGATTACAAGATTGATATTAAATTTGGCCAAATGCATTACTAAATAAGCACTAAAGAGCTCGGAAACATCGTGGCTCCGGCGTAATGATTAAATTGAAAGGTAAATTTAGTAGGTAGGTTGAATTTAACTGAACACCCTGTATGCAAGGTTCCTCTCGTAATTAAATAATGATCAATTCAGATTAGCGTCGTAGCGGACCGACAAGATCTTGCGATGGTACCACGAAGAGATTTCGCGAATAATGCAATGTACTCAGCATTAAAACGGCCGAGGTGCGAGCATTAACAATAATTCCTTGCAAGGCTGGGCGACAAAGGGTAGCCTAATTCAACGGTGTAATAAATAACACTTAAAATCTGAAAGGATTAACCTTCGTGCTATGTACTATAGTACCGTTACACATTTTACATATACAACTCCGATAAAATTTAGCCCGAGTTCGCTTTCGCCTAAATGACCTAATCGGCTATTTACTGTACAAAAGAACTACCGCTAAAACTGATTTGCTGAAGGCAAAATCAATGATATTCATGCAGGTGAGTTCATAGCTTTAAAACACACATTATAACAAACGCGAGTCTATCGAGCACCTTGCAGCGTTGCCACGCAAACGGCCCAAGGGGGCACCTGATTCCCGAGAGTTCGAAACGGAAATATTAAACTGACAGACCTTTGACAGCGGACTTCTCTTCCGCTGCAGATGTTAAAAACAGGGGGGGCCTAAGGACTACGAGGACGCCAAACGATCACCAGGTAGCTGAGGGGGCCACAGTCAGCGAAAGTCATCACCAGGCTGGCGGTTACGTGACCACACGCGACAGCTGCGTTCCCAGCAGTATTAGCTCGGTAGCCTTGCTCCCAACGAGGAAAATTCGACAGGCACGCTACCGTCGAGTAAAAGCTGAAAGGCAAATTGCCATGGAGACACACAGAATAAGTCCAAATTATTCACCTACCCGTTTCAGGTTTCTACGGCTGTTCAACGCCAAAGTGAAAACATGTGCCTTGCTAGAGCGGAATCCTCAAACAATATTCGGGCTGGAATTCGCCAAAAATGCAACTCACAAAGCCCAATTCCGAACTTCCATGGAGTTCACGACACAAAACGGCACAATTCCAATTAGGATGCCAACGAAAAAGCCTGATTAAGGTACGTCATCAAAACGTAAATTTCGAAGCACCTAGCTCTTGCAGCACAGGATGGCGGAATGTCAAGATGGTTTCCAAAACTGATAAGCCAAAAATCAAATTTTGGGAGAAAGGGAAAATGCAACTCGAAATGCATGAGGTGAAGTCTACACTGCAGGGGCATTTGGACCCATAATATCGACCGAATGGCTTACTTAGCTTGCAATAAAACTGTCAGACGATCTGAATGCTCAAAGATAATGCAGGGAAAATCATACCTGAAGAAAGACATAGTGAAAGTTAATTTTAACCGAGATTAGGGCAAATAATTAGGCGAATAGCTAAAAATTAATTTTGAACCGTAACAAGTGTTAAAATGGCGACTGTACTGGAAAAGTGTACTGTGAAAGAGCAGCGTGCCGTTGTCTGTTCTTTCTGGAAAAGGACTTCCTGCAAATGATATCATAGCCCCCAATGACTACCATCTGTTTGCGCACTAAAAAACAACGTGGCGGCAAACGTTTCGCAGGTGATAATGATGTCGAACGTGAGGAGCGCATGTGGCTGGACATCATCCCAAAGACTTCTATGCAGCAGGTATTGGGGTACTGATAAAGCAATGGGATAAGCGTATTAATGTAGGTGGAGACTTTGCTAAAAATAAAACTTGTTTTCGGCTAAGTATTTCTCCGAGTATTTTTTTAACAGCCTTTTGTGACCTAATTACTGACTTTCCCTCGTATCTACATTGCTCCCCTCCTTTGTCGCTTTTATCTTCATTTTGCCTAGTTTTCCTTTTGAATAATTCATCATATCGTTTTCCTCTTTCCCATTGATGCTTTTATAATTGGTTCTAGGTAAATTGCTCGAATGCAATTGCTCGAAAACGAATAGCTCGAAATCAGTTGCTCGAAAGTCAATTGTTCGAATGTGACTTTGCTCGAATTGCAAGTTTCTCGAACACCAATTTCTCGATTATCTGTTGCACGAAAAAAAATAAAGTTGTGAAATAGCCTTAACTCGAATCAGTTCATATCAAATATAAAAAAAAACACAAATTACAAATTATAACCTTTATTAATAGAAAATAGGTAGGTATAGTATGTGATTAAGTTAAAAATTATAAAAACCAAATATTATATGTTTTTAATATGATATGTTATGTGCTATTCCACGGACATAATTATAGATATTTCTGTCATGTCCACAATTATTCACTAATCTTAAAAGTCTCTGTGCATTATCACGATATATTCTTCCACCTATGGTGTGTTGTTGACCGCTGACATATTGTTCTATCCGTAATTCGTTCAAACTCGGCTCCTTTTTTAATGTCGAAATAAATTTCCAGATGTTAAGACCACATAAATTCGAGCAAAACATTTTCGAGAAAAGTTACATTCGAGCAATTTGATTTTCGAGCAATTGATTTCGAGCAATTGATTTCGAGCAATTGCATTCGAGGAATTTGCCGGAGACGCTCTGTCGACGCTCACAGTTTCTGACACACCCCGCATTACAAGTACAAACAATGAGGGAGAGCAATTTTTCAGATCAGCTGTCTTTGTGGTTGCAACTGGACGCAAAGAACCACCAATCCTTTTCCAACCCCATTTTAGTGAATCTTTATTGACATTGAGCCATTGCTGCACTTGATGGTAAACTCTATAAGTGTTGTTGTGCAGCTGCTGAAGTGGGGAAAAGTACATCCAACCTGAAATTTGTGTGTACAGGCTTCTTTGCGATGGTCTACAAGTAACATTGATGCGCAGAGTATCAAAATTATCTACATTTGTTGATGCAAATATCGAAAGGAAGAAATTGTTTTCCAACATCAGCTACTGCATCTGGCTATGAATTTGGGTTGTTAAAAGTCAAAAACTTTGTGTAAAGCTCCTTGTCACTTTGCACGCTTTCAAAAGGTGTTATTTTTCAGTTTCTATAAATTTAAGAAACGGTATCACATCCGGCGAAAGTGTAAACTGTCAAGAGAACATCCTCATTTTCCCGATACCACGCTGAATGTCTCCAATGCAGTAAACTTTTTCTTCTTGGTTACCTTTCTTTGGTACAACCATCTTCAACTGTTTGTTGGCTGGAGCATGAACAACTAACAAGACCAATAAATCGGTGTCGTTGCCAATTACGATAACTTCTGTTTCCTACTTTGATTCGTCAATTGCAGTAAAAACGATCTTGGTATCAGCATCACCTTCTGCCTGAATCACTTTGCAACCAGGTAACAAGAATCTCCATCTTTGTGACGTCATAGCTCCTCACTCCACAGGCTGAGAAAGCGACAACAGGAGTTTGTCTACTGAGGAAACACCGCTGGTTACGATGGTATCACTTGTCGGTATAAGCCTACTCACTCCCACGAAAATAATTATTAATTCTCTTGGCCCCCCCTACTATAATTCTTTTTTAACAGGATCTACTCTCTTATCCATTCTCAGCCCTTGTCCACCCATAACACCTAATTTCTGAGTTATGTTTAACTTTTCCTTTATGATGCACTACGTCTTCTTGATATGATGATGTTCATTCGAGCCGCCTATGCAATTTTAATAGCATTTTAATAGGGTGGTGTTCCTATTATCTTGCGTTGCACTTTAATGTTTTGTCCAGTTTTGGCCGATTAGCAATATACAATTCTACCAAAAATGTTTTTAATATTAAGAACATGATAACGATGGAATGAAACGCATTGACATTTGATTCTTTTCTATTTTATAGAATACATTTTCCATATCCGACAATACAAAAGTAATTCTTCACTTTTAATTCCATTATTTGTAAGAATAAATATATCCTACCCTATACCAGTGAGAAGGTTGAACATAAAAGCGAAACTATACAAACAAATTGGGAATGTTTCAGTTTTTTAGTGTCTAGTAAACATGAAATAAAACTTTTAAGATATCGTCACCCTCCAGCTCTACTATCTTTTACAATAAAAAAGGCTAATGTTTAACGTCAACAGCGTATCAACCGAAGCCCGTTTTCACAAAATTTGTACCGTGTAAACTGATTTGCATTGGTTAAAAGTTATTAAGAAGGATCTGAAGTCCAATGGGAGGTAAAGGAAACAGCTAGTTCGTCACGTAAACATTATAAATATCCGGGTAAATTAACAAAAGCTGCAGATTAGCGGTGTTTCAGATATGCATAAAATATTGCAAAGATCAAATAGCGTGAGTACTTCAGTCATGTAGATAGGCAGCACAAATTGCTAACCACTTGATGAGAAAGTTGCATGGAAAAAGGAACATATATATACAAAATCTACAGTAATAAAAAATAGAGCAAATACTAATAAGGTCTTTAAATATTTAAAAAAATAACTTTTAATGTACACAAATAATTCATAATAAATAAAAGTAGGTTAAGCGTCGTATCCATAGAAACAACAATGGTTTTAGTACTAAAAGTTGAACTTTAAGATCCTAAGGGCCGGTTGCAGAAAGCATTGTTAAGTCTCGTGTTAGCTAACATCGCGTCAAAGTGAACAAAAACGAATCAAATCTCAAATGCTTATGGCAACTAATACATTAGTAAACAAAATTTGATGCGATTTTGTTCACTTTGACGCGATGTTAGCTAACACGAGACATAACATTGCTTTCTGCAACCGGCCCTAAGACTTTAAAGTAAAAAACTTCAACTTTTTGAACTATAAATTATTTAAAAAAATAGAACTTTAGAAACCAGTATGCAATAAATGCTATTAAACAAAAATTAAAACTAATTGATGAAAGGGAAATACGTATAGAGGCATAAAGATATGAAGAGTCTTAAAACAGAAAATGTACAATTAACGATACAGAATACAGAACTTAAAGCGCATATCCTAGAACAAGGCCAGAAAAACGATATCCTAAAAAAGAGGCAAGGATTATTAAAGTTGTAGTCCAAGGTACTAAGGAAACAGAACAACAGGCGAAACTTGAATTGAAAAAAAATCAAAGCATGCTTAGAAAGATAAGAATACAGATTAAGCCGATCGAATTAGACCCATTTTAATCAAGGTAAATGCATGGAATAAAAAATAGAAATGTTTAAGGAAGCAAAGAACTAAAAGAGTACAAACGTATTGGTAACCCAAGATTACTCCAAAAAATATGTAGGAGCAGTGTAAAATATCAGTGGAACACATAAAAAGGGCAAGAGAAAAAAGAAGCAGAGCCTTGGTGGCGTATAATAAATTAATAGTTCATCGATAAAGCTGCGAAAGTGCATCAGTAATCAAAAACGTAAAGGAAGTCATTAATGATGAGTGATGAGTAAAAAAAAGGAGAAAATAACTGATGAAATAAGGAAAAAAGGAGTAATAGCCAGTAAGCGTTCCCCACAAGTAGGCGGGAACAGTCAGGCGGGATTATAAGACCGGTACCAAAACCATTAAAAAGCATATGAACTATAAATATAGATGACCATTATGGCAACGAAATAAAGATTATAGATAGTAGGAGAAATAAAAATAGATTAAAACTAAGTTTAGTAACATGAAAAGTGAGAGGAACGAATTCATAAGGTTTTTAAATAAACCTCGTAAGAGAGATGGATAAGTAGCAAATTAAAATACTAGCAGTGCAAGAGACAAAGAAGAAAGTAAACAAAATGATGGAATTATTAAAATATATTATGTTTAACAGTGGAGGAGATAAAATAACTGGAACAGGACTTGCATAGGTAGTTAAAAGGAGTATAAAAACAGCAGTGATTAAATTTAAGCTTTAAGCCAATGATTAGTGGGATCGCATATATAATACTAAAAGAAAGTTGTCGAAACATAAGTATACTAAATGTAAATCCCCAAGGGAGAAAAGAAAAGAGAAGAGAAACTGAAAAAAATACCAAAACACGTTGCAAGACCGGAAAGTAGTGTTTTACAGGTCTAGCCAAATAGACTCCAGGGCAAGCTGCAGGAGAGCCATGGAAGCTTGGGGAGACCTGCAAATCACTTTCAAGTCATATATCGTACAATTTTTTACGACCCACGCTATGATACAAACTTTTCACCTAGTACATGCTTTACTTTCATTTCTCAGCAGCAATTCATAAACGTATCGTACGCCTTCTCCTATCGAGCTTTAGATTTTTTCGGCAAAATATTGCATGCCGCCTTCGTGGCCGCTTCCAAACCTGCGAATCCACTTTCCAAAACTCAAAAAAATTATGACAGCATCTCTTATTTGAGTTATCCAAACAATAACACAAAATTGTTTCCATGGCAACGAAAACAAGTCAGATTACCGTATGTTTCCACATACAGAGATCAGAATAAAAATGGATGTCTGTTTTCTGATTTTGCCCCCTTAAAACTTTACTTTCTGGCGAAAACATTCTCCAGAAACTATATATTTTCGATTGCAAAAAAAAATAAATTATATACATTTTAACGACTTTGAGACTAATAGCGACATGAGGATAAAAAGTACTATGTCCTTTAAAAGAAAAGCGATACATAAGAAAACGCGGGTATCGCGAAGAACTAGGAACCAAATTGATCGTGTTGCAATAGAGAGTGGAGATACACATACAGACTGCGGAAGGCAACTAGGACCATAGCAAAATCAAGGGGACCTTACATGTGGCCGTAATTGTGTTTAACAAACGAACAATCAATGTACTATAGCGGTAGGTCGTTAGAATCATTATAAATAGTTACAAAGTATATATTCGACTTTTTAATATTTTAAGTACAATTATGGCTACATGTAAGTTTCTCTTGCTTTTACTATGGTCCTACTTGCCTGCCGCAATCTGTATAATAACTAATGCAAAGGGTTTCAGATAACCAAATTAAGACACAAACTATTTCTTAATAAAAGCAGTGTGTAGACAAGAAGTAACTCGGGCTATAAAAAATCAAAACCGAAAAAAATTAAAGATTGATAGTCAACTTAAGTAAAAAAATTAAGGATAAGTTCGCAGAAATATTAGATAGGGATATAAGATAAGATAAGATGAGATTAAACGAAGTAAAAATATAAATGAACAATGCCGAGAAATTAGGGAAATAACTAATGCAGCTGAAAATGTCATACTGATATCAGGAAAACTAAATATAAATGAGTGATTTGATGAGGAGTGCTCAGAAGCGTTACGTGGAACAGCCAAATCCGAGAAAACAAATTTGCAAATATTATCAAAAGAAAATAAAAAGAAATATGATGAACCAGAAAAAGAACAACTCACTTTCTAGACAAAAAAGAAAGTGAACTATGCGGATAGAGTAAGTGGAAAAGAAACTAAATAAGAAACGTTTATATAGAAATCGCAAACAATGAGACGAAGTGCAACAGCAGGACAGCGTGCTGCAAAAAAAAAAGAAGGAAATATATTAGAAAAAGAAGAAAACCTGATGGGACCATAAAAAGGACATAAGAATGAAGAGCAATAACATTTGGAGGTAGAAGTGGAAAGAATAACAAGGAAAGAACAACAAGAGGCCTCAAGCTAAGATGAAATAATGAAAATAATACAAGGCAAAAAGAACAACAGAAGTCCAGGGGAGGATCGTTTGCATGGAGAAATAAGTAACTATGGAGAAGGAAATAATCCAAGCTAAAAAGTACAATTTGATAGAACAAATTGGGAAAAATAAGAAATGCAGCAGGATTGGCCAAAAGCCATAATACAGTCTCGTATATTTAAGAAAGGAGATAAGATTCCATGCAGGGACTACTGGGGCATTGCGCTACTTAGTGTCTATATAAAATCTTAGTCAAGGCAATATCAAATAGACTGGAGGAATACATGGACTATAGCTATGGTATGTTATAGAGTTTACAACAGGAAGGTCTGCCGTAGATTAAATAATCGTAATGTGACGGCTACAAAAAAAATCTAGAAGGAACAAAATTGCATATTCGTAACTTGGGACTACCAAAGAAACTGATAACACTAACAGAAATTACTGTAAGAAACACAAGAAACCAGTTGAGAGTAGAAAGAAATATGAAAGAAGAGTTCAGCGATTACTAGATTAATAGAAGGGAGTACATTATCAACATTTTTTTTAACTTATTGTTAAAAAAATAATAAGAAATGCTCAACTGAATATGAACAGTATGCTTAACAAAATGCACCATTGCTTTGCTTTCGCGAACGACTTAGCAAGATTATCAAGAAGTAACGCGAAATTAAAGATGTGCCGGAAAAGCTAGAACGGGAAGCAATAACAAAGGGGACTCAAAATCAACAGAGAGAAAACAAAATACATCAACGAAAACAGAAATAAATTTAAGAAAAACTGACATATTACGATATGGAACAGAGGAATTGCAAAGTGGCATGAAGATGTATGTGAATTCCGGTACTTAAGGACATTAATAAAAAAGGAAACATGGACTCTTGCTAAGATAAAGTAGGAACTCAGAGTAATCTTCGTGAGGAGAAAGAACGTGAACAATGAGTGGCTAAGAAGAACTAACCAAGAAATAGATATGAACCCGATATAGTAGCAACGGCAAAGGCAAGATGGAAAACCGAGAAAAATTTTGCCAGGGAACACGATAGAAAAACAGATAGGTCTAAGAAAAATTGGTTGGAAGGTATCGTTGAAGATGTTATTTGGATTGTTATATTAGACAGTGGCCTGTTATGAGTTGTTTAGCGGACTTTTTCCACTGTCTCGGCCTGTGTCAGACAGTGGAAAAGGTACGCTAACCAACACATCGTTGAAAATCTTTCCCTCATAAGAATCAGAAACTGGAAAAAAAGCCAGAAATAGGGAGAAGTATAACATTTGTTTAACGCGTCAGGACGCGCGTCCTAATTTGTGGCGTATAGACGCGCGTGGGGTAAAATTTACCATATACTGAAATTGCTGTGTAAAGAAATTAATATTGCACTATGTAGTAGTAAAACATATTAATGGGTCATTTAGAGAAAAAATAATAATATTATATATATTAAAACGCCTTTTTATTTCTTAAAATTCACATGTTTTCATCTAATTTCTGAATCATCACTTGACGGTACATGATCTTCAATGTGTGACATTTCATCCACAATCTTTTCCAAATTGGCTTTTGCCAGAGGTCGTTTAAAGGCCCATTTCGAAGTAAAAGGACGTGATTCCATTAATATTTCTAATTATTCACTTTCCACGACTATTAAAGTTACATCTAACTTCACCAAACCTACTAAAATACTGTTACGTAAGGACGCGAGCGTGGGTAAAATTTACCCCATAATATATTATTCCGTTACAGCTAGGTTGTAACTGATATCAAAAGCATAAATACGATGCAGGCTATTCGAGAGATACCTAGGAGCGGAAGCGTGTGCAGAAAAGGTTTTAGATATTATTTCGTTTTTTTCAGCGCTGGGGTATTTCTTACCCACGCTCGTCCTAACGGGTTAAAGCTTTTTGTAAGTACATTTTTTTAAATCGCAACAAATTAAATTGTTAAAGAATTTCCTGAAAGTAACTAAAAATGTATAATGGAAATAACACTTTTTACAACAGTTTTATAATACATAATTGTCTATAATGGTTGTCAAAAAAGTTTTTTGTAAGAAGTATCGATTTTGAAAAAAGTCGTGAGGTGACCACACCTCATATTTTAGTTAGATTTTTGACTCAGAACTTTATACACACCTGTATATGCACAAAAACTAAGATTGTTTCAGTTTTTTTAGTGTGGAATGAATATGAAATAATAAGTATGTAAATGTAGATATGCTATAGTTTTTGTATATTTTACCCTTACAGTGTTTTGGCTTTTTACTATATACAGGGTATCGTAACATTCCGGAAAACTGCTTTTTGCCTTAACTATTAAAGATGTACAAAACATACAGCGGTGAACTCGAAGACATATAGCCTATTTAGCTCTACATTTTAAAAATATTTTGGACAGTTATGGTCAACTCATCTGGAAGGGATGATGCACACAATTTTTAAATGTAATTTTTTTCACGGCATTGCGCTTGCAGGTTTTACTTCTAACATTCTAACCGATAGTTTAGAAGTTATAATTTTTTGTGTGGAAAAAATGGCGCAGGTCTAATTTTCTAAAATCATAGCAGCCTTCTTTTTATTTGTATTTGCGAAAATAAAAGTAATTTTGAAAAAAAAATTCAAATTGTCTTCAGAATTACTTGCTTTTGTTAGAGGAGATGCTTAATAAAACTTAAATAAAATTAAGAACACAGCCGAACGGTGCACACAAATTCGTGGTATTCCATTTAAAACAAATCGTTATGGCTCTGTGCAATTCTCAAAAATTCTAAAATTCACCCTGTATAATAAAATCGACGTTTGCTTGGGTCAGCACAAATTAATATAATAAGATACAGGTTTATCTTTGAATTCTTAAGAACAAGGCTGCTATGATCTTGTTAAAATGGTTTCCCAAGGTCCATTCTTTCTTATAACATATTCATAACTTGTAAACTATTAGTCGGATTTTCGAAAGTAAGATATTCAGGTATAGGGACAGTCATAACCGATGGTATCCTAAAAACATAAAAGGTTTAAAAAATAGTTTGTATGACCCCCCACATGACTCGGCGATTTTAAAATGTTGAGCTAAATGTACTCTACAAGTTTGTCACTGTCTTTTTTATATCATTAGTAGAAAAGGCATAATAAATCGTTTCGAGAAGCTTAGGGCGCTCTGCATAAACGTCTAGCTAATCGTTCAAAAATAAAATTTTAAATTGAGTTTTATGACATAATATTAACCAAGAAGAAATGGATTGAAACAACCACTGGTTTAATTTGTATGGTGAGAGAAGCCAGGGAGCCAACTGTGAATGAAAATGGTGTTGTGACACTTGTGTCTTTTAACTGTAAAGTTTATGATAAACATTTTAAAAAGATTGCATTCGTGTGCTGGGAATATTGGTTCATCGTCACGTTGTCAACTACAGACTATATTAGATACACAGTATATGTATAGAAATACCTCAGTAAGATAAGGAAACTTAGAATCCCCGTCGGAAAATACATAAGTCTCCTCTTCGGGCCAGTTGTCCCTCAAAACGAACCCATCGATTTGCGGCGCTGGCAGACTTTCCTTCAGTGCCTCCATCCACATATTTATCGAGCTGTGGGTAAAATCAGGATAAACTGCCTCCTGCTCGAGATAATATCCGTCTAGGATTTCCCCCACTTTGTTTCTATACAGCACTCCCAGATCGACAGATTTATTGTAAAGCGCCTGGTTCCCTTTTAATATCTGAAATTGACTTTTTATGTATCTTTCGAACGTGTGAAGTTTCACTTGGCTTACCTGAGGCGGAAGAGACATCAAAAAATGGGATTTTTGTCGTAAATCTTCTATCAATTTTTTCAGCTCTTCTCCGGCACCGCTTTCATGCAACATCGCGTAAA
Organism: Agriotes lineatus; assembly: GCA_940337035.1. NCBI lineage: Eukaryota > Metazoa > Arthropoda > Insecta > Coleoptera > Elateridae > Agriotes > Agriotes lineatus. The sequence goes on along the minus strand of CALNHX010002935.1, from coordinate 5,863 downwards.
GGTTCTCGTGAATGCAATCAGAATCGTACTGAATTGCGTCTTCGTTGTTAATAAATCCTTCGTACTCCCTTATTGCCGCCTCCATTGTTGTGCTACCGTCCCTGAAAGATTAATAGTGCGTAGTCAGAAAGGCGATTGCCGATTCCGCTGTTAAGAAATTGGAAGTTCAAAATTCAACTTCGACCTGTATGAATATTTAAATTAGCTATTACTAGCTCTCCTTGAGCCGTTAAAGGTGATAAATGAATTTTCGATTGCTGACTGATTTGCGTCTTTTTTTTTCTAGAAAAAAACACGCTTTAATTTCGTGTAAAATCAAGCCTGGTTGGTCGCCGATTAAATCTCTGAAATACGTATAATAGGCTTTAAGTGTGTGAAGAGTGTTGGAAAAACAGCAATAATTGAGATTATAACTGTACTTTAAAACATTTAGCTTTCTCTGCTGGCCACTGAAAGGGAGAATTTCGTTCTAAACTTATTCCCGGCAATGCAAATTTAGTAAATTTACTTAAAAATAAGTTACTGAAATTTTGTTAGTTAAATAATGTCAAAGTCCTTCCTGGAACGCATCGTGTACTCCCTTAATTACACAAAAAGGAAAAGTAAATAAAAATTTTAATTAGATTGCGCAAACATCCGTTTTTCCTGAACAAAGAAGGGTTGAGCTTATTATATCAAATTGTTGCTACTTTACTACGTGTCGACCACCTGCTATGACCTTCGCCTTCTTAATTTTTTATGGTTTGTCGACCTGATTGTGACACTAACCTGAAAAAGAGCCGACGGAGTGTTGTGTCAATAATATAAAAAGTGTATTGAAGATTTTTCATTAATTGACAATATATTCTTTAAAAAATGTAACGTTGCCCTAAAAATTGATTTTTTAAGAACACTGCAGAGGCGGACGCTTAACTCAAGTCGGTCTAATGAATTGTATTTGAGTAGACATTAGAGTGCATCAAATTTAAATTTAATATTGGTAGTATTTTTTGTCAAACCCTAAAAGAACTCAAGAAACATATCTAGTTGAGAAAGCATTTTTGAAAGGTCGTTTAAAATAATTTTGTGGATGATATTAAAATACATCCTGCATAAAACAATGTTACTCTGCATTTGTACATAATATTATCAGTCGCTTAAAAATTTATATTTTTGATAAGTTCTTACATATATTGCAGACCAATCCAATTTGACTATTTTTAGTCACGTGAGTCAGTTTGACAAATCAGATCACAGTTGAAGTGAAAACTACCCTAGGGTGATTTTCAATCACCATAAAAACTACCTAATTAAAATTCAGTAGTATTCTATGATAAGTTGATGACACTGTAAATCTAAGTCAAATTCTAGGTTAGGTTTTGCTTCAGTCTGTGTCCAAACTGACACAAAACTTAACCTGCTAACATCGAATTTGACATAGACTTACAGTGTCATCAATATATTATAATGAAGTGTCAAATTAATTTGTCAGAACAATGGTTTCTCGCTTCGATAAAAATTATTTATTTATTTAAGAACTTATCTTCCAGAATTCACCGCGGCCAGTGATAAATCCTTATAATTTTGACAAATAATATCCCTCAAGTGCGTTACCTTTAAGAAATAACCCTCGGCTTTGCCTCGGGTTATTTGTAGGCAACGCACTTTCGGGTTGTTATTTGTCAAAATTGTTGCAGGTGATTATCACTGTCCTTGGTAAATTATAGCTGAAAAACCTCTTTAGTTGTAAAAACGGAATCACGAGATAAAAAGCAGAAGCAAATGTTTCTATTCAAAACTTAAAGCGAACGTAAATTTATTCTGGTGTGTATAGAATATTTTTATTTCTTCCCGAGTTTATTTTTTGTGCTCTCCCAAATAGGTTAAGAGCATTGAGGATCCAAAAGGAATGTAACAAATATCTATGCAGTGGAGCTTTTTTCTGTAGCAGTTTCAAGCTGCTTAAGCATAAATTATTTTTACTCCCCCGTTTAAAAGACGAAGGAAGAAGTATAGTAATCACGAAAAAATCAGCTTCCGAGATTTCCTCAGATCTACACGTTTCAGAGTTCCTAGATGACGAAGAACACGTTTTCTCAATTCCGCCTGTCTGTCTGTCTGTCTGCCTATTGGCGGTACAACTCAAAAACTATGTTTGCACTCCCGGGACTAAATGACCTACTTTAGGGGTCATTTTGAGGAACCAAAATGCCACTTTTAATAACTAAGAGATTAAATTTTTATTTAATCCCTGAGGGATCAAAAGTGGAATTTTGGTCCTTCAAAATGACATTATTTCCAACATTGCCTTAGTTACTCATCTACATTTCCTAAGCCATTCATTTTACTGAATCGAACGTATAAATTTTAAAACCAGCAAAATCGACTTCACATGATGCACGTTTGTCCCTTGGTATATAATATACTATTATTAGATAAAAACAATATTTTGCATGCAGATTATATATCTACCTGGCATGAAACCGAAAAAAATTCAGAGTAATATATACAAAGTGAGCATCTGTTGTCAATGTTTTTGGAGGGTCAGAATGTGGTTCATTCTCGGCACCTTTGCAGTCAGCTTTAAACGCTTTACTCCTTTTGTAAACGCTTATGTCTGATAGTAATTGAATATCAAACTGTCTTTTAACTCTTACACAAATGTCTTATGGTTTGATATCTTTCTTGATAAGAAATTTACTAATAATGCGTTGTTCGACGCTTGAATGCACTCCCACTTCACTCATGCTTGCCAATTGTACGAAAATGAATTGTGACGCCTTAACGACTGAATGAAGTTAGGACTTGTACCAGAGCATTAATTAATGTATACAACTTCTGTGTATGTCTTTGTCTTTTGGCGTATAATTCAAATTATAATTCATATTTGAACGCTCCTCGTAGAAGTTTATGTTAAAATGTCAGGTGGTTATACCTATCGTCCGCCGCCAATAAATTTGTTGTTAGTAGTTAAGGTGTGCGGGTTCTAATACACTTTGCATCCACGACCCTCTCGGTTCGTCCCGGCAGAGTAACATCTTCCGCCAATACCAATCGTACTGCGGTCTCTTCTCTTGGGTGTAGGGAAAGCTCCTCCTCACCCACGTGCAATACGCCGCATCCCAGGTCTAAAGTGAACCCACATTTATTCATAACATCCATTCCCAGGATGAACTCGTCCGCAATGTCAGCAATCAGGACCCGATGCTTGAGGGTTTGATTCCCAATCTTCAATGTCAAATCAATTTCCCTATGTGTGGTCACTGCGCCTCCCGTGGCAGTGCGAAGGCGTGTCCTAATGGACAGCAGTATTACGTCAAACCTGGCGATGGACTTCCTCGCTCCAGTATTCAACAGCAGAGACCCAACTCTTCCATTTATTCTTCCATCAATGAAGAGGCTATCAGGCTGGCGTTGTACGGACGACACATGGATGGAAACCTCCGGGGCATGGCAATCACGAGTCGACTCTCGCCCCTTCTTGTCGACCCGTATTAGTTTTGCGACGGCTCGTCAGACGCTCGGGTTCCTTTCTTCGGACAGCAAGCCCTAAGATGACCCATCTCTCCGCAGCTCCAGCAACGGGGTCCCTTCTCCCTCTTCTCCTGCTTTATGAGTCATCGCAACATGTCCTCCATGGATGCAGGCGCCATTTCTGTCGTAGCAACACCGCGGACACGACCATGTCCTCTGGAGGCACTCCTTGCCGCTTCAACTTTCAGCGCATGGGCTAAGGCCTCCCCCAGTGTCCTATGGCGCCCCAGACGTACCGCTTGCTGAGTATCGGCGTCCTTCATTCGATCTATTAATGTTTGGATGACTAGCTGCCCCAGGAAGTCCTCCGACGCCAATGGATACGCGAGCCGAGCCAATCGAGCAACGTCGGCCTCAAGTTCTTGCAGTCTCCCCCGACTTCTGAATTCGGTTCTTATACTGGGCACAATACACATGCTGAAGATGACCATCGCCATAACGCTGTTCCAGACGATTCACCAATTGCTGGAAGTCCTTCTGCTGATTTTCTGGAACCATTTGCAGAATATTCAGGGCAACCCCTCGCAATGTCAGAATCAATGCGGTCGCTTTGTCTGCCATTCCCCAACCATTAGCGACGGCTGCGGCTTCAAATTGCTTCAGGTATGTTGACCATGGCGTTTTTCCATCGTAAGAAGGCAGTTTCATATGCAAGCCGGATGTTGCGGCCCTCACTGAGGCAGTATCTTGGGAAGGAGCAACCTGAGGGGTAGCAACTCGCGATAAGGTAGGCTGATTTACCGCAAGAGGAGGAAAGAAGCCAGCAGTTTCAGAGGGAGTTGGTTGGCCTTGGCCACTTAGTAACTTGATAACTTGTTCCTGCAGCTCCAGTACGTCACCTTGAAATCTGGTTACCTTTCTTTCCATTTCCTTCTGAATATCTCTGATCTCTTCTGCCAATTCGTCATAGCTCGCTTTCAGTTCTTTCAATTCTTCTAGCGCCTTTTCTGCCTTGTCCTGGTTAGCTTAATTGGGCCTCCATCTTGCTGCTTTAGGATCTCGTCACAGGCATGCACAATACACACTTAAATTTATTATTTGACGGTCGTTTATCGGTACTTGTTAGTCAATTAGTTTATTTAATGTATGTCCAATAATTTTTTTATAGCCCCTGGTACAAAGCTCCGACACCTGACGCCAAATGTTACTATTTATCTTTTGGGCTATTAAAAATTATACGCCGCTTCTTGTTTTAAGCATTTATTTACAGCAATTTAACTTAACGATTTAACAAAGACACAAGAACTATTAGTACGGAACACAAATTATCTATACACTAACAGGAACTATTTCTAACAACAAATACAGTTTATTTATTTACACACGACTTAAACACGAATGATTTATATGGCAAGCTTCGCGCACTTCAAAGCTAGATTCGGACTGCCCGCTCTCCCGCTTTGCTCGCTTATATATATCGCCGGGGATTCCTTCCGGAACTTTCGAGATATTCTCGACTATTTTAGCAATGCTGACGTATCGCCCGCATTAATCACCGAGGTCGTTGTCGAATGATCTGGAAGGCTGACTCATCTGTCTGCACGCAATCCGACTCGAATGTCGTTACAATATAATCGGCTATTTCGTCCAGTTCGTAACTACCACTTTCTATTGTTATCTCCTTATCACCATCGTAATAAAACTTATTATTTTCCCTGAAAATGTTGCTCACCGTATTGCAAGTATATACATTAACCAAACCCAAGGAATATGTATAATTTGAATCCAATTTTATCTGACAAAATACATCTCCTGTAGAGATAATATTACCCTTGCCTACTATATTGAACGTCCGAATCATGTCGAATGACTAATTAAACAACTATCGGTTCATTCTTTTTGTTGAAAAATTTCAGACATAAATGTCCGCAGATATATGTATTATAATTCTGCTCTTGTTCGTAATTGTAAAACACTTTACAGCCTCGAAAATACTTTAGCACTTCGACTGGCGGCCTTAAATCTCCAAAGGGGTCTAGTAGAGAACTCGTTTACCATCTTTCTTATATGCCACGCAATGAGTTCCCGCACCTTTATAGTCATCCAAATTTACAACTCCTCGCTCTATGTAGAATGGCTTCGAGGACAATGACGTGCGCATGTAGACCCCTCTAAATTTAGGAATAAATTTCATCCCATAGTTCTCCAAGTCAAAGTTGGTTAAAGGTCTTCGAGGCAAGTTATTTAGTTTTTTAGCTGCTGTTTCTGTCGCAGCTGACGCTGTCGGCGATTCTTGTTCGACGTTGCCGCCGCCGTCTCCGTGTATTTTTTAAAATATAAAGCGCCACTTTTTTTATACGGTTTTAAATAGAGAGCCTCTCCTTTCTTGCTTTTTGCTATACTCTCCATG